>JAVCKZ010047994.1:0-18669 GCA_034780755.1 Lepetodrilus elevatus
ACTACTACTACTACTACTACTACTACTACTACTACTACTACTACTACTACTAATAATAATAATAATAATAAAATTAATAATAAATAATAATAATAATAAAACTGCTTGCACTACTACTAGTAACAAATTAAATTAAAATAAAATAATAATAATAAAAAGAAAAGCTTTAAATCATGAGGCACTAGACAAAGAAACACAACCAAAAATATATACTGTAAATCACGAAATTAATGCATCACTAATTTAATGCGACCTCTGGATTTTAGACGTAAATGCGACACCAATAAAATGCGAACGGCCATATCTCCATATGTTTTTTCCCCGGTTTTACCTTTAATGTGCAGCAATTAAATGCAACAATATGGCAGTCACATTTTTCGCATTAATATTAGACAAGAGTGAATGTCCCGAAATTCATGATTGTGTCTATTGAGAGCATGAATGTCAGGAAATGCATGATTGTGTCTATTGCATGACAAGATTGAAAAGCGCATTCATGAGCACTATCGACCCGAGGAACAAATGATGGAAGTTCCATTAGGGCAATTACTCCCAGCAAGCCTGACAATGAATGTTTGCAGTGGGCGCTGATGGTGCAGTGATATGCTCAATACATGCCACCTGAAATGAATACGTACATATCCACAACAGGAATTCCAGTGACATTTGACATGTTTGCAATGATCTCCAGGAGAAATCGTAAAGCGTCAATAGACTCGTTGCTACTGTATCTCCAGCTTTGGCTTTGTCAATACCAAGTCTTCTATTTCAATACAGGCATTCCTGTCTTACTAAAAATGTCTCGCTAATTAGCGTCAATCTCGCATGAGCTGAGGCATATTGTGCTGTCATAGGGTGGGGGGGATTGGGTTGAAGACAGAAAAAAAATCCACAATGTTGCTCATCAGCCAAGACTCTCCGATCAATTCTCTCAAGAAATTGTCAACATTGTGTTTCGATAGCCGCTTTGTTTCGTTTGGCATCGAGATCAATAGAAATTGAAAGGGAGGCAAAAATCGGGAGTTAACCATGATGCTCTTTGCAAAAGCCTGTCGATACGGCTTTCTAAAGAAAAGCTGTCATATTGCGCTGACGAGCAAAGACCTCCTTCGTCAATGGGATGATGGGACGTGTAACGAGGTGCTGTGAGTTCGGGAAGGGTGGAAAAGATGGTGGACGAAACACCTCGCCCGCTAATAACATGACGTCAACGCAAATATCCACATCGATTTGGAAAATATTAGCAATGGTGTTTTAAGTTTGGATGGAGTTGTTCGCTATGTGATAGAATGTAACCAGTGGTGATAAAAAATGAGTCTGTTCAGGATTAGAAAAAAAGGAAGTGATTTATGGATGTGATGAAGACTTGTCACAATCTCTGTAAATACACATATTAGACATAATGTTTACAGTTGTGATAACTGGGATGTAAATTGAACAGGTATGATTTAGTCAGATTAATGTCAAACATGTGGGGAATAATGTGAGAGAGAAAAAAGTAAAATCGACAATAAAAGCAAAAGTGCCACCAACAACAATGAGAAACATGAGTGAAATTCAACATAAAAATGATAAAACCATGTACATGCGTACACTAATAGTTTTTTAATGGAAAAAGAAAGTATTTATTGACATTCAGTGACTGAATAAGTTAATAACATTGAACATTTTGACTACAATATATGGAAAGATACATCAGCGTCCGATTACGACCAACACCACGGATCTAGCCATGACATCTTCACAAACTATTTTAATAAATAAAACTCTTTTAATAAATATTACGTCACTTTTACAAATCAATGTGAATGACATTGACATGACTGACATTGCACATCTGAAAGTCAAATATTATAATCAGACATCATCCTATGCCTAGATGTCTGGACAAGATATCTGATCCCTATTGACCATATTCACGGAACTAAGTGTTTGTACTGAATAAGTTCTATTTCCAGCCACAAAACACACTTGCACTCCGCTATTCTGTAACTGGAACAATACTGTGTGGGTATATTATGTTCAGGCTACACAATCAGCTCACAAATAATGGGAAAATAATTCTCCATTTTCTGCCAATAACGACAGGGCTCGGCAGGGGGTGAACGCCTCAATGGACATCCAGTGGAGATAACTCAACTTCTTTAGTTGAGTTTGATTTCCGATCATCAACAATGTTCACTCTATACATTATCAAGCGCTACATTTCACTCGAGGGAGGTATTCAATATTGCCAATTCCCTCCGCCGTCATCGATTTAATCCATTGCTATTTTATGCTGCAGGAGATGCCTTAAATGTTAGACAAATAAACCTGAATCTTTTGAAAAGAATGTTCTATTCACGGTCTACAGCTTCACTTTTACCACTGTCCATACATTTGTATAATGGGGGTGATCATTATTTGTGTTTAATTTCTGGTCGAAAATGTTCAGGATTTGTGCTTGAAGAGAAATACGTTATTCCATTCACCGACGTTGATGACTAAATAAACGCAACATGTGCAATTTGAATTTAACGTGTCCCGAAGTGCAGAATCTACTTAATTCAAAACAATAAAATCTAATAATTTATACATAGTAAATTTAATGTTATTCATAAGGAATGACGTGAAATGTGTTGTATTTTATTCTGAATGAGATGTTTACATGCAGGTTTCATTGCAATGTTGTCTTGTAATTATTGTAATTATTCAGAAGTCATTGTTCAATTAATGATTTACTGCAATTTTTGTTTACATTCATTGAGGTATGAATAGCTAAACCGATGTGCAAATTGCATGAATCCGCAAAATTGATAATATGAATGACATAAATGACATCCACTATATTAGTCATAGCAATAGAAAATTATTCTACAAAACAGCGACACTCTTCTACAGAAATGCATCTTCTAATACCAAAGTACGTATTACCTTTTCAATATAAATGACATCATCTAATGTAAATTGGTGTCACTAATTATATAGATAATTACAATGAACACCATCATGTGTTGTAGACCAATATTTACAGGAGCTATTTGTAAATTGACTTCATTGTTTGTGGATGGTTATGTATTTTGAGTGCAACGATTTATTAGCGGTCCTAACTACAGATAAGGCGAGCAAGTGAAGGGTGAAAATGTTTGGCTTTAATGGCGATCTAGACTCCATTAAAACCAACAAAGTCTTTATACAGACTCATTGTTATCGGAGAAGGTACAAAGTGTAACATGGTATGGATCCAGCAACATTTCAATCACCAATAATTGCTTCCATTACCAGAACACAAATAGCATTGTGTGATATCAAACCCACTTAATGTCTGTGGCTATTAATCCCAGTCAGATTCTATGAAGTATACTTTTAAGTATGTTAAATGATGAACAGCGTGCATAGAACTGTCCATTTCATGCTCGACTAACATCCGACTGATAATTTGATCGCACAACTCTCCAAGCGATTTCCTGTCATTCGGCCAAACATTACCAAGTCAACATACCCAGAATGCCTTGTTGTGTCATATGACTGTCACACAGATCGCAGCGATATTGACTTTTCGCTATCTCCCAGACAAGAGATTGGTATCGTGTTCAATCAAAGCTTAATCCCCAATTATATGATCGCTGTAACGTACAAGGTTAATCCTCTGATGGACAACAGGAAGTCGTCTTGAATAAGATGAATTTTAATTCCTAAGAATTTATTCCCATAATGTCAACACTTTATTCACATTGCGATGGACAGCATGACATATTAACATGCCTAAGAATGTATTCCCGTAATGTAAACACTTTCTCAATATTGTATTGCACTGTTGAGGCATATGGTGTTCAGAAATGTTATTGTTATGAGTGTAGTTGTTGTTAAAACAGGGCATTTGACATGGGAAGAACGCTTAAATTAATGTTAATATATGATTCATTGTAGTATATATAAATAGAAGATTTGTGGATGTTGATTTCTGTCGGTGTTGATTATGCTAGTTAATGACAATATGGATTTAAAATTAGCTAGTTTTAATAAAACACAATGGTATTATTGTAATACTATGAAGTGTGATTGCATCATAAAATCACTCCCAGCAGTGGTGTGCACATGGGTTTTATTGTGGATTGTATTCAGCTTTATGGTCTGAAAAATCATACGCATATATTATTTAGGTTTGCTCATCACATGTCTATTACGATTGAATTGTGATCGTCACATGAAACCAATGCAAATAGAAACTTAAGGCCCAGCTATGGATAACATGTATGAATTACACTGCAGTATCGAGACTAGAGGATATAGTTCAATGCATTCTATCACAGTCCAGTCCATGAACCTTGGCATTATAGATATTAATAATGTAACCCTGATAATATTCGGTTCCAAATATTTAGAGAAATGAGAATTCATTCTTCAGACAAATATTATAATTAAATTATTCTGCCATTTTAATGTTTGTGAGTCTTGAAGGTACGATATGGAAATCGACATACACTGAATCTCTATATAATAATAATATTAATGTTTCCAATATTACATGGTACATAAATATTAACATACAGGAGTATAGTGCACATATTATAAACTATATATATGAACTGGTATATTATTTATCCGAAACATAATTCTCATTTATGCCGACTTGAAAGTTGTTCACTGGACACAAGGCCATTGACTACAATGTGCGATCTTTTTGACCCCATTATTTGACCCCATTAACGTTCTCGTATGACGCCATGCCAGGGAAGTCCGTCTCCTCCCGGTCACACATGACTCCACTCAGACGGTCGGACTCTGTGATAATCCGCAATCACGCTGGTTCCAACTTTAAAAGGGTTAACGCAATAGAGAACGTTGCTCGCACGGACACAATAATCAATTGCACTGTGACAGTAACATGCTATTTTCAGAAGCCATTCCAATTAGGCATCGGTTATGTAGTTGATTTTTATAAGATATACAATGGTCTTGATTTTAAATGGAATATGACCCGTGGAAAATTACTATTTCATGGATGTCGTGTTTAACTAGGTTGAAAATTATGAAGCACTTCCTCGTTAAGAGATGAAATTGGTCAACTCGACATGTCTATTGATTAGTGGATAGTAATCAAGTCATCGGATCATGCAAGAGCTACAAAAATACGGACGATGTCTTTTTCCTGACAATAATATTGACGTGCGACAAGGCAGATCTATTTCAGACAATCGGTTTAACGCGGTGCTCTGCGAAATAATATCCAAATGATGTAAGATATTGACGAGTAGACGAGCCCCGCTTTAGGCGACGAGAGATGGACCAATCAAAAACTAATTTCATATTTATCTAAGAGGTTTAGCGGCCGCACAAAAAGGCTAAAGAAGCGGCCACATCATTCCATCCCGTATTCGGTGACACGGTCCGTGGATGCAAAGCATTGTGATCGTTTTGCAGGGATACGTTACGTTTCAATGCAAAATGAGCGACGTAAGTCCATGACTACTTGTAGGGTAAGTGTACATTGGATCACATTCCAGTTCCTATTATTTTTTGAGACAATTTTATTCCTTTTCTATCCAACGATAAGTCGCTGGCTTCGAAATGAGTAATGCTAGTTAGGTACCGTGCTTCTTTACATGACTATGCGATGCCATTGACTTGCTTTGCTGCCAAGAAATGTTCTTGTCTGTTTGAGTGCAGGGAAATGATATATTCCAAACATATTTTTGTTAATTTAAAGTACTATGGTGAACTCCAGTCAATTGCGTGCTTGTAAATGGTATATATTCCTCTGCATAGCCTTTTCCAAAACCAAAACCACTTATTCCCTGATTATACACATTCACTGTAACATATACATCAGGGGCGGATTCAAGGGGGGGCTCACCCGGCTTGCGCCCCCCCCTAGAATTGGAAAATATTGGTCAATAAACATGTATTGTGTATTATGGTAAAATTATGAGCCCCCTCTAAAATACACTTTGATCCCCCCCTAACCTGAAAGTCTGTATCCCTGTACATTGATTTCCATGAAATCATTCGAACCTCATATGGTCATATATAGTTCTATGGGTATTGTAGTTTTAAAACAAATATGAATTACACTGTCATTGCAATTTCTTATTTAGATACCATTATGACCCACTCTGGGAATGTTTGCAAATTAGACAAAATATATATACCGTATATACATTTTTTTATGATAAATTTTGCAATAATAACTAATATTGATTTTTACCTTACTGTTGTATGAAACTAAAGATTCACTAATGATTAGAATTAGCATTGCAAAGAGACTGTTTTATATAAATATAATACCAAACGATATGTGTAAGGATAAGTATTATACACACAATATGCTGTACTACCTGTGTACAACTTATCATCCATCTAAATATAATAATAATATTATAGCTGATTACTTTTTCGTCTATCTCTCTCAAATTGCATAGCAATATCCAGTTACGTACTATTCGTCCTTTGGTATTTATGCATATACTTCAACCTACCCGATGGGCTTCATCAAAGTATCCAAGAACTATCTTCACCGTCTTTACTGCAGTGCTGATGACATTTATACAGACTTTCAATTCCTTTGATGTTTTTGTTGTCATAGTGATGACAAATCCTGAGATGGCAATAACCACACCTTTTCAGGTTAGACTGTCAGCAAATTCTCTAGTTTAGCGCCATAAACATGTGTGTGACATGAAATTGGTGCATTATAAATATCAGTGGTTTCACTAGAATCGGAAGTAGTATCAGCAAGATTTAAAGTAGACGGCAAAATTAGGGAAATACTTTGAAATAGACGACAATTTTGCCGGTTGCCAGCACCTATTGAAACCACTGTAAAATGCATTATCATTATCATTATCATTATCATTATTATTATTATTATCATTATTATTATTATTATTATTATTATTTCAATATCGACCTTTGCACATAGTTTGAGACCTAGTTATGATGTTCCAATCATAATTACCTTGTGACTGCTTTCAGTGGAATGATGGAAATCAGATTAGATGTGTCTGCACTCGTAACAGTAAACTGGTTGGGTTAATTGCATGACAGGAAAATCAAATCCCTGTGGATAAAAGATCTCATGTTAGACAGCACTATCATTTGCTTTATATCTCACTGCAATTATTTTTAAATTCCTGCATTATTTCACAAATTGTACCACGGAATAAAACCCATGCAACTTGCAATTCATTGTCGTTGACAATATTTTACATACAAATTTGACCAGCTTTAAATGTAGCGCAGTTAAGACAATTTAGTCCCAATGTAAATGTGTGTATGCCGTACCAGTGATTGAGGTACAGACAACAAAATGAAAGATTCAGAGTTTGAATCCTGCTTTGCTGATAATGCAGACAAACTTAATACGTATACATCATGTACCAGTATACATAATTATCTTGCTTGACATCCGTTCACTTTTTTTTCACTTTTTCTTTTGATATTGGGATCTTTAGTTGCTTTCAAGATTCTTTCACTTACATCATGACTTTTTATTTTAGGGCATGAGGAAACCTGCAACATCCGTAGCACTTAATGTTGCAGTAAACCTTCGAGCTCTGGCTGGTACTGACAGATCCGTTCACCTGTATCAGTAGTAGTGGCTAGTAGGGCTCAGAATATAAACTATTGTAGATTTTCCTTCCTCTATACCCATATCAGTTATATCACAAAGCTATTTACAATAAGAGTTGTGTCTGCTTCTTTCCTCCACAATATAAATAATGTTTAAAAAATAAATTGTTGCTCACTCATTTTCTCTAGAAAAAAAACCCAACAACTTTGAATATATAACTAAATGTTTATGACATACATTTTGAAGAACTCTTCTAAAAATCTACAAAGACCCAGTGGCTATCTGGGTGGTATCGGAGCAGATTTAACACCAACATGTTTCACTTAGTCTTACTGCGTTAATACTTCCCTCGTCTTGTTTACTGGAACCAAAATTTAAAGTTTACTTGGAAGTATGTTTATGTTATTTCTACGTAAATTTGGTTGCATTGAAATAAAATAACGATCCTGATGATAGACCTGAGAAAATATCTCAACATGAAACTGCTTATCAGCCGAGAGGTGTGACCATCAATTATGCTTGTTTAATTTTAACCCTTTCCGTATGCTGCATTCTCAAATTAACCCTCTCCCTACTCACGCTACTGGACTAACAGTAACCATTTCTTTGTATGAATCTGAATGTCACAAGAAGGAAACATATTAAACAATGGATTGTTAAATTTATAATTATAAAAATATAAAATTTTAAATGTAATTTTCCATAAATTTAAGTTACAGAAATGTGAAAGGCCGCAATTAACCCTTTTCTTAATTCATGCAACTGGAGAAATATTATAGAACAACCATTATTATTAATCTAGCAGTAAAGGGGTCATTAAAGTCGCTTGGCAGTTATCCCTGTCTTGCATCCACGTTATATAGACCCCCTTCTTTATGGCGTGGCAGAGTATAAAACTCAAGCGGGTGTATAACACTGCAGCCAATGATGTTCTCGATGAGGCGAACTGGTCTCACAAACACGGCAGCGTACACCTCACAAATCACTGGTTTGTTTTGGAAGGAGCACCTCTCGTATAAACACTAGATAGACACGTGTGCTAACTTGTTTGTCCTGATGCCAGGCCTGAGCTGTGAAATATGTTCTCAGAACTGAGATAGAGCGGCACTAAAGTCCCGCGGGTGGAATTTGGAAAATGAAGAATAATGAGGCTGTATGTACCCCGATCTGAAGGAAAATGTTTCAAATAGAGAAAGAGAACCAGGCGATAGTCATTTGTTTGAAATATAATATTTTTGTGGCTCGGAGGGTGGTCACAGTTGCATAGCATCCCTAAGCTGAAGATTAAACTATCAGAATTTGAACATGATATACGATTTCAAGTTCCGATATAATTTGGGGATAATGTACAAGTGGCTTTAGTCTGAATGAATTATTCTACAATTTCATGTCAGGAAATATCCAAAATATTTCCTGGACAGTTTAAATAGAATATGGGAAACAACATCAATTTCCGTTCATTTATTCCTAAATGGCTTGAGTAATATGAACCTCCTCTATACAATCTCCAGGGTATACACAGCTGCCTCTAGCAGTAACAAGGTTAAACAAAATAATGAAATATTTAACTTTAAAAGAATATTGAGCATGTGCATACCGGTATGTATCATGGATTGGATTTTGAGCAAAACATTGGTGAATGACTTACTGTATAACCTTCTACAAATGGACGTATTATAATTGTGCATGTACTTAATTAAGAGTTTAATTTCTACATATGGAGGCCATTGCCGCAAACGATGACACATCTTTAGCATTGCAGATATCAATCTGTGTGTATGAACCCAGTCAGGTGAGATTTATGGGCACACCTATCAAAACTTGTGCCTACAAACCTGTAGATAAATGCTGCCAACGATGGTGCATCTTTAGCATTGCTGACATTATAATCTGTGTATGTGCACTCGGTCGTGTGAGGTTTATAGGCACACCTATCAAAACTTGCGCCTACAACCTAAACACAGAGCAAATCTGGTCTATTTTTTTTTGGCTGCTGCTAAGATGTCGCACAGTCTTATCAGAGTCTGGAGAATACAGAACCTATTCATACCCAGAACTGAAAATGGAATCTCTCAGCATTTCTTTCTAATTGATTCATTCACTAAGTTATGAGTAACCACATTGACGGAAGGTGTAGTCTGTTTATGATAGGCCAAAGTAAAAAAGTGTACTGTGGCATTTTCTTCTTCTTTAGTTTCATCATGGATGTTGGGTAATACAATACCAATGTTCAAGTTCATCACTATTATAGCCCAACCCTAAATCTGACCTCCCTCCCAGCCACAGCCTCACCCTCACAGTGTCACACCACCCTCCTAATGCCAGTCTCTCCCATCCAGCCAAACACTCACCCTCCTTACCACAGCCTCACCCTCAGTGTCACACCACCATCCTAACGCCAGTCTCTCCCATCCAGCCAAACACTCACCCTCCTTACCACAGCCTCACCCTAAATGTCACACCACCATCCTAACCCCAGTCTCTCCCATCCAGCCAAACACTCACCCTCCTTACCACAACCTCACCCTAAATGTCACACCACCATCCTAACCCCAGTCTCTCCCGTCCAGCCAAACACTTACCCTCCTTACCACAACCTCACCCTAAATGTCACACCACCATCCTAACCCCAGTCTCTCCCATCCAGCCAAACACTCACCCTCCTTACCACAGCCTGTTACCTTCAAGCCACAAACTCATCCTCACAGTCCCACCCTACTCTCCTAACCCTAATCTCTCTATCTCTTAGCACCAGTTCCTCCCTGAACCACCCCATCAACCTCCCAAACCAACTCACCCTCACTGCCTCACCCCTACACTGCCCCTCCCATGTCTACACTCACCACCTCACCTCTACGCTCACCGCCCCACCTCTACGCTCACCACCCCACCTCTAGACACTGCCCCACCTCTACACCCCCCTCCCCCTGCCCCCTACATCCATCACCATGTGGATACTGACAGTTCACAAGTACAAGTTTATAATTGTGTTAATTGCAGCAACTGATAAGCAGCAGTGTGTGGCCTATCTTGGAATTGAACATCCGATAAAGCAACGTTACTGCAGACATCATCTTCCTGCTTCAACTCTTTCCTCATTATAGCTCTATACTGGATCTAGACTCCACAACACTGAGTCTCCTTCATGGTCTTCAGTACACGGAGTAGGTATTCAGACATGTCAATGTATATCATGTTCAGAAAAGAAGGTTTGGGCATATATGCTTTTCAAACCAATTCAAGCCTTTTGGTTTATAATGTACGTCAATTGTATTAGTGGCAACCCCTAGATACATGCAACTAGAGATGCTAGAGTCCTGCAGAGTAGTCAAATAGAACCCATGTAGAGCAGATAGAACCTCTATAGAGCAGTTATTGTATTTAAACCAGCAGGGAGAAAGTTAAAACAAAACAAACAGACATGAGAATTAATAGAAATAAGACAATAGTCACTACAACGTAAGGATAATTAATGATCTAGGTCAGAAACAAGATAATTTTATGGAATAAAAAAACCCAACATATTTGCCCACAACTACAAGAAATCTAATGAATTTCAAATCTTATAAATGTTGCATTAAATGATAACAAACTGGAAGGTATTTCAAAGCATGTTTACTTTGGGAACAAAATGAATTATTTAAAATAGTTTTCAGCAGAATAAATGAAAACTAATTGATAACTTGGTCCAATAACTTATCTTACGGCCTGATCAATACGAGATCTATTGGTTTGCCCCGACTGTAAACAGGCAGTTTAGTTGTAAGTTGTTGTAGCAACATTGCTTCGGTAATCATAAGAGCAAGTCACCAAGAATGTTTTGATTGATTTCATAGCTGGTTCACTACTTAGATTAGAACCATGCATTGATTGCAACAATGGACGATATTTACATTGATCACCACAGATATAAATTTCAATATTAATCAAAGATGTTTGTGCATAGGGCCCAGATAATAAGTACAGTATATCCAACAAGTATAGGAAATTGAAGCATTTGGGATTTTGTGTTGGTTTTTATAAAAATAAATTTTGAATGTTTGTAATTCTTTCATTGGAAAAGGACTATATATGATAGAAGAAGAAAATAGTAATAGGGATTTTGTTCAATCTTAAGGGGGCTGTACATTCATATAATGTAATACTTAGTGATAGATTCATTAATAAGATAAGACGTAACCAGGAGAATAATCGTGTAGCCAGGGTTGGGCACTCAGAGTTAAATACCAGCACTAACACACAACAATAATTATATTATAGACCATCAACCAGCCTTTTGTACCGATTCCACTCAATCCTGCAACTGCATCTTCAACATAATATAGTAGTAGGAATTGGCAACAAAAACACTCCATGTTTTGCACTTAAAGACATACTTTTATAAACAAGACCCCATCAGCCCAAAAGATAACAATAACAAAAATCCTTTAACAAAAAAAGCAAATACTGAAAACAAATACTAGAATTGCTACTATTCGATACCAAAGCCATTCAATTGGCTGCGTCTTTACCATGAAGTTCTCACAGTGAGATAGTTGGCGGAATGGCGAGGTAGTTGGCGGAATGGTATACTGCCAGGTGTCCGGTCTTAGACAAAGCAGGCTTACTGCAGCCTCTACATTCCGCCGCTGCTAGTCTGGCCGGCCTGATGGGCCCCAAACATAACCCAAAGAGCATTAAGCTGGCACAAATGTCCAAGAAAGTAAAAGATTCCCTCGTCAGTGTTGACATAAACTGGATGGTTAAAGCAATGAGGTATAGCTAGCTAAGAGGGTTTTGTAGTTGTGGAGGTGTTTTATGGCTTCCTGTACATACAAACATCAAGATAGGCTTACTACGATGGTTTTTCTTGACATTTAACCCATTTGCTTACAAGTGACTCTATATGAATCACAGTACTGAAGTTGATTGGTAATTAAATTGTTATAACTTGACAGTAACAAAAGAATGTTTGCTGGGTTTTGAAATTCAGTGATGCCATGAATGAAAGAATACATTTGCCCTCATAAAATCACAGGAAATGAGTAAAATCTGATATATTTGTGCTGTAATATTGAGATATATAAGACATAATGTACAAAGAAATAGGATATGAATAACCATATAATGACATCACCATCAGTGCAAGATTAACATGGTAAAGTTACGGAAAACCTTTGCTTCCTGAAGCAAATTTGCAGATGTACACATACATAAGCATGTTAGCAGATTTACTGTTTGTTATCTGTGGAAGCACCTCCATCTATCAGCAAGCGTGCTCGCCTGTCGTGCATCACGTCATGCTCACAGAACCATGTAATTCCTGCAACGGATAGCCACAGAGATAAAATAAAAATTAATTCCATAATGAACACTACGTTCTACCCTTTCTAACAAATCCCCACATGTATACATTCATACTTAAAATTCATTTTATTTTATTTTTAAAAAATATTATTATCAGGCTACTTCTATAAAATGTTGTTCTAATTTCCGCCATGATTTCACGAATTGATTTTGATTTGGGCCTGGTCTCCAGTACATGCCTCCCAATCCAATCCCTCCCTATCTTGGTGTGAACCTCCTTCAAGCTGACTACAAGAGTATCTGGCTTTCATCCAGTATCTCCAAACTTTGGAACTATCTCTCTCTCTCAGGACTGCGGGAATAACAAGACACGGCAGGTCATGTAAGGTTGTCTTTAATTGGCAGCTAACAGACCCCAGTTTGTTACAAACTATCTCGGGAGTATTTAGTGGATGTTAATGCATTCTGGTGCCCCGAGAATCATCCTTTGGGTCCTTTTACAGCCATGTGTCTTGGCTGCAGCTCCGACTAGGTCTGACTAAAGCCATACTTCCACGCCAACAAAGAAGGCCTGGGACCTCTCTTACAAGTGTTTTCGTTTTTCGGAAAATTTGAAATCTTTTATCCATTTTCTTCCTTACTGCCCCACATCCCTGCTGATGCCAAGAGTCCTATCATATTCCCTAGGACCAGAGGAAAAATGGTAAACATCATGGAATTCTAGAGTCTGATAAAGGACACGCTCACACGAGCAATACCATTGTACTAATACATTCAATACAACTTTTCTCTGAGTGATAAGCTGCACTTAGCAAAGGTTTAGTGAGACTAACGACATTTTCAAATTGTTCAATGTAAGAGTGTCACACACTGCTATTCTCTAGTAGGTTTTGGATCATGATAGGTTTGATTTGAACTTGCAGCAGGATAATATCTAAGGTTATCACTCTTTACGTAATGTACATTTTCATCAAATACAATCAACCCAATAATTATTTGCAACAGTTATAATATTAATGATGATGATACGACACAACAACAACAATGATAACAATAATAATTAGTAGTGAAAGAATCTATAAAGAGACTCTAAACCACAATTAAAAAATAAAATAAAATAATAATAATAATAATAGTATGGTGGTGAAAATGATGATGATGCAGATGATGTAGTAGTAGTAGTAGTAGTAATAATGTATATACCGGTGTAACAAACGTTATTCCTGTATAATAATAATAGTAGTAGTAGTAGTAGTAGTAGTAGTAGTAGTAGTAGTAGTTATTTCATTTATATAGCGAAGTATTCACAATGACAGTTAGTGTTTTGTGCCAAATACTGAGTCGGCAGAGTTCTTGAACACACAATTACCAGGAATAACATTCCCATAAACATGGGGGGAATGGACTTCAGCGACATTCCAATGTGGTCACAACTTCCACTTGCTCTGACATATGCTGTCTAATACACGCGCAAGTCTCAGTGACTTGACACCCACACAAATAACCATGAAACCTAACAAGCCCATCATAATCACATGATTGGGCCCAAAAGGGCAATTCCCATTCTAATACAATGTAATCAAATATGGTCAAAATGGTTCCATAATATCTGCACTTTATCTTGACCCCTTCTCAAAACCCCACAGGTACCATTAGCTTGGAAGTGCAATACATATTAGGGCCATTTGGGGTTGTTTTATTGGGAGAAATAATATTCTGTGTGAAACCACAATTTTAGAAATTGGGTTTGCCATAATGAGTGTTACTATTCTGAACAGGACAATAATGTTTATTGGTTACATGATAATTAACACAATTTGATTGTTTTTGCATTTACAAATTTAGTGTGCAGATATTTTCTAGGATTATATATATATAATTTCTGGCTAGTTCTTTATGTTGTGTATATTTAATTCATATTTATCACAATATAGACTAAGCAAATAGAATTGTGAGCAAAACCAATATAGTTTGCATATTTTTCTACTTTCATTGATATAACAATAGCTATACTTTTAGATAGCTCCTTATAGAAAACAAATTAACTCAACATTGACTTGATAATAATTAAAATGTGTTCATAGCATATCTATCCTTCTTTTTAATAGAGATGCAGAAGTTGTAATTCTAAACATATTTTTGCAAGATATCTACTGAACACTAACTGATTGTCATAATCACAGAGTTCATAACAATCAAATTCCATGAGATACATTTACACAATGTTCTATTCAATATGAACTTAATATGTCAATAATTGCAATAGGTGATAATAAATTGAACATCACGTCGAAGGTGATATCCTAGTTTGGACATGGATATATTTTAATAAGGGCTATAAATAGACAAAGTCTACTTGAAATTGTCTGGTGCCATTTCCAAGGAGCCAATGTAAAAACATATCAATATGTTATGACAGAGCCTGAACCAATAAAGCCTGCAATGCAGACAAAATATATTCCTATGACTATTACCAGGCTATAGATCATAATCTGAAAGAATATATAAAGTATATATGCAAAGGGAGCTAAAATAATCATGACCACTCCTATAGATTTATTAGCAAAATGTGACCATGATCAGGCTATAGATTAAAATATCTAAAAGACTATACAGAATAATTTCAAAGGCAGCTAAAGTAATTCTGACCTCTCTGAGACAGATTTAGTAGTAAAATATGTTGCATTAATATTTTTTTTGGGTCGTTGAGCCGATCTGAAAGAACAGTGGCACCAATTGTATGAGACACCTTGTGACTCAACAGAATGGTAATGCTACTTATTTATTACATGCAAACACAATCTGGGGCCTGCTCTCGTAAATCAAATGTTTTAAGCCAGACTATGGGACACCAGACACCAATGCATAGTATCCAGTGTGCATAGCTCAAACTTCCACGGCACATTCGTCTTATTTATTGCACGTTATTATAGAATAGAATTTCAGCGCAATATTCTGATTGTGTCATTATAAAGTCCTGTGACCTTTTCCATGCATCAGCAAATTCTTCTTTCAAAAGCGCCAATATTTTAATCCCTGTTTACAATATTCCTTGGTTAAATATGGCTTGTGAGGTTGTGTAATCATGATGTACCTCATTAATACATGTCTCCATGGTAGTTTGATCGTTCTATGGTCTTATATACAAATGTATTAAATAAATTAATGTTCATATTAGAAATAAATGCCTTGTAAATAGAGTGAGTGACTGAATATTGAGTAAGTAGTGAACGGACTATTTAAAGAATCCATTTCCAAACCTAACTCAATAGAAACTATTCAAGGTCAAGACAGTAATATATAGCTACAACCAGGTATTCAATTAATAGGTAGCAGTTATGCTGGCCAACAATATTTTGTTTTACTTGCCCATAATTAATTATGCATATCTTCAATTTAATAATCAATGTATTTAGATGTGATCACTATCAACATACTCCATTCTGAAGATGATATATACCACGAGTCAGAACTTGAATGTATCAACAAGAAAACTGTTATCATTTTTATATGTCAATTTAAGATGTCAAAATAAAATATTATTGAAGCCACAATTTCTAATAAGTAGTAGGCCATGGGTTTACATTCACAAACATGGACGTGTCCTACATGCATCTGAATGTAACACCTACATCTTGGGATGGCGTCAGAAGTGTGTTCTCTATAAACAGTACTTGACAAAGGTGTTTTCCCCATGTGGACCGAGACGGCAATCGATGCGGGTCAATACCTGACTATCAGTCTGCGAGGACTGCGACATCTTCCACTAATCTTTGATTGGTCACTTATCCCCACGACTCTCTGATGCTAACACACCCAAGGCTTTGTGATCATCAGATTTTCATTACGCCGAGTGCTTAGCCAGTGCTGCCTGCGACATCAAAGCCCGCCATACTCAGGTAATTCCCACAGATAATGGATCAGCTTTTTTCTTACCCTGGCCATATTAATTTATAATAAGTTATTAAGAGTCTTGTTGTTCTTTGGAGTGTAATAAGTTATCAAGAGTCTTCTTGGTATTTGGAGTGTAATAAGGTTCTATTCTCTATGTCGTATAGTTTCCCTTTGTAATGTTGTAATTGGAACTTTGAACATACCTGCAGGTTTCATGTGGTTTTACAGCAGGTTGAGGTTTGTTCTGAGGTCAGTTGATGTCAGTTGATGTCAGTTGATGTCAGGATGTGGTGATGGATGCCGGTGAAGCCAGGTACTCCTCTAGAGGATGGCTTGATTGAAAAAGTAAACTGTTTGAGGTTGATGTGTTATAGTAAACAGTTTCCTGGGCCGTAATAGCTTCATTAACATCTGATGATATCCAATTTGTTCTCTGCCCCAAGATGAAGTCATTGTCAATAGAAAGGACAGGATCAAGGCCATATATGTGTGGTATCGTTTTCCTGGAAACAGTGAATTGTTTACAAGATAAGAACTATCAGATGGTCTTGGTTAATTACAAGTATTCAGAAATCAATATTACTTACAGCTAGTATTCTGATCATCAATATCATCAATATCATCATCATCACCATCATCATCATCATCATCATTGACAATGCATTCATTCCATAAATCCCACACAATTTTAATGCTAGCTTTACAATCAGTTTAATTAAGATGTCATTATCACAAATTATATCATGCCATTATTTTAATAATTTTATTAAATTGTATTTATTAATGTCCCAATTGTTTTCTTATGTTCTGCAATTAAATCACCTTGACATAAAACCATACCACCTCCCTCTACCATCCATCCCTGCCAATTAAAACTGTCATAACCACTAGACGTCAAGCCAGAGAGACGGATTCTTGGCAGATGACAGAGTTGGTGTTGGGCATTGAGCAAGACATTTGCAGGATTTCTGGAAGGGAATTGCCCGTGTCTGCCAGCCAACAGAGCAGTGTGCTGAACCATCTGTTGACTTGCCGCTGTGTACATTCTGCCACAAAGACATCTTGATGCTATTTTCATGAGCATTGGCAGAAAACATTTCAACACTCCCTCCGTCTCCCTGTGGGCAATTTGTAAACAGCTTGGTTAGGTCAATAATCATTTTGGTTTCCCATTCTTACCTGGGGGTCTTAGATACCCCAGGGGATTCAGGGGAGGGGTGGCTGTATACACACAGGGGAACTGGATGGTGGAGGTGTGGAGGTAAGTAGATAGGATGATGGTGATAGGTTAGGTTAGGTAGACCAGCACACGGCGATAAGACAGAATCACGAGAAAACATTGTTCCCATTTGGTAACAGATGTATGATGAATGTATTCGTCATTGAGCAAGCTTTGTCTTAGGTCAAGATGAAGGCTATGTTGATTGTTTGACATGGTAGATATGGCTGTGTAGATCAACAGTATGAAGAAATGCTTGTGAGGTAATGAAAAATTGTCAATGAACACAGATCTGTGTAACATGAATTATTAAAGACATCAATGTTGACTGAAGAACAGTGTAATGACATAGAGTCTACTTTAGTATGTACTTGTGCTGGAAATGAGAAAAATAATAGAAAACATAATGTTCTGGGATTTTAAGAGTGTTTCAGATTATGGAGTTACTTATTTTCCTCAACATGCGCATGTGTCAATAAGTGAAATCCCGACATCAGGTTATGATATTGCATATGTGACCCCGCACAGCAAATTCAGTCGGAAATTCATTTTGTTGTTGTTTTAAACCTCGCTGAAATACACTTTGGATGACCCAATTAGGCCGATAATTGGTAGGCTTGTTCAATGTAATACACATTCCGTAATTATCTAATTGAATTTGTCTTTGTCTTGGTATTTAGGCTTCCGTACAACTGTAAAGTCGGTAGATTAATTAGAT
>JAVCKZ010048005.1:0-18665 GCA_034780755.1 Lepetodrilus elevatus
CAACTTTGCGTCAAATCGACGCATAGAAAATGATAGCCTGCGTATTTTCACGAAAATGGGAGTCAAATACGCGCATTGTGCGCGTCAGGGCGAACCCTGAACAACTTACCCATATTAAGTGTAACTGTTATTATGTTTAGAGACATTGTTGAATCGGTTATACTGCTAAATGATGATGCCTAGAAAACAGACAGTAACATAATGTAGAATCAATTTTCATATAAATAATGAAACATTCAGTTAAATTGATATTTCAATATTACACAAATAACATCAGATTTTCTCATATACAGTAAATCTTAAAGTGAATATTTAACTTGCTTGTGAAACATTGTGCACTTTTAACATTATCCATAAAAATATATATGCTATTGTGATAATGATTATGATAATTATAATATTTTCTTACTCGGCTGATAGGTGGTGGTCGATGTCGCCTCCTTCGTTTCCGATGACGACCGTACCGTGATGACATTCCTGTTGTGTCGGTTACCGTTGAAAACCTGAAGCAAATTTATCAAATAAAATATACTGATTCAATTTAAATTAAAATTTTACATGTTCCTTCAAAGTCATATTAATGTTGTGATCAGTATTCTAAAAAATATATAATAAATAAAATATACCGGTAAGTCTAATTATTAATAAAATCATGATCAGTATTCTATAAAAATTAAATTAAAAATAATTAATTAAAAATTTGTTCTAATTCCTTCTAGGAAACGATCACTGTTTTGTTGTTGGAGAGTGTGTGAGCTACGTACCTGCTGTCGTCCTCTGAGTCGAAGAAACTGGTGGTTTCCAGGTCACTGCTCATCATGGTGGACGTCTCGATGTACTGTTGATGAGGAATTCCGGGCCGATCTCGATGTCGCTCATGTTTTGCATGACCGTTGATTCGGGGAGCTGGAAAACAAAACAAGTAAATATCAACAGAATGTAAAAAAAACTTTAAAATAACACAAAAAAAACATGCAAAGCTTATTAGCATAAACAGGTGTTGGACCATTTTTAATATTGACGTTGTTGTGATGCTGGGGAAGGGAGATAACCTATAACCTGCATTAGGAAAACTACTGACAGAAGAGTTATATATGAAAAGCTGATTTTAATTCAAATGTATCAGTGTACACGGTAAATCAAAAATTGCATTTAAAAAGAATTGTTGTTCAAACCATGACCAATTTGAAAGGTAACGTCAAAGGCTACTACAGTGCTCCCTCGATATAACGCCCTTCAAAAAAATGTTTCTCCAATTATATTCGTTGATATAACGCGGGTGGCATGTCATGGACCCCAAATTCAGTGATATATCGAGGGAGCACTGTATTTATAACAATGATTCTTTGGATTTTAGAATTTATTGATTTCTTGTTTTATATTGCTGTGTGAATATTTCACCCATATACAATGAGAGATTTTAGGAAATACAAATATAGAAAAATATATGTAACAAGAGCACACACAAAAAAATATGAAAAAATCCTTTTTTTCTCATTCATATTTGAAAATAATTTGTCAGGTTAAGTGCCAAAAAAATTTCTTTTAAAATAATTCTATTTTCCAGACTATCTGTTTGTAATGGGGTTGCCATGTTAGATAGGTAGGTGGGATTGAGATGAAGGAGGTGAGATGAGGTAGGTGGGATTGAGATCAACATTGTCAGCTGTTCTCCGTGTTACCTCTGCCACTTCCAATCATCCCTGGAACTGCTACACAGGCTAATCAGAGTGCAACCATCCCCAGAGCAGGATAAGCCAGGATCTAACAGGAAGCAGTACCTCGCTATCAATCACCAACCACAAACTACTCAGCCCCGTTTGAAGATTACGTAATGTTAGACTTGTAACAGGAAAAGAAAAATCACATTTCTTCACCAAGTCTTGAATTTCAACAAATAACAAGGCACTGACTTTGGTGATCAATTTGATCTGTTCCGTCAATTGATTTACAAAATATAAAGGGTTTTTTTATTGATAAAAAATCTGAGGTCTTCTATTTCCTTCTTTTGAAAATAGTAGTCAATAAAGAAAGACAATTTTGTAAAATCTTTCAGAAATCTGAGAGATTCCAATGTGTTCTACATGCTTAAAATAATAATAGTTTAGACTCGGACAACTTGGAGAAGAAACACAAGATCAGTTTATAGGAATAGTAATCAACTTGAATCTCTAATACAAGGCACACAGAAAGAATATTGAATGTCGTGAAGATGGATAGGATATAAATCTGAAGAAAGTCAAAGTATTTACAAGCATTCGATACCCAGCACACACAGATAGGATACCATGGCATACAGTGAGTGAGTGAATATGGAGTTTAACGTCGCTGCGGGCATCTTTCACCCATTTGCGACGACCATGGCATACAGACAGGATACCATAGCACACGCAGACAGGATACCATAGCACACGCAGACAGGATCCCATAGCACACGCAGACAGGATACCATAGCACACGCAGACATGATACCATAGCACACGCAGACAGGATACCATAGCACACGCAGACGGGATACCATAGCACACGCAGACAGGATACCATGCACACCTTTAGAACTAATTATCTAGAAACATCCACATAATGTGATAATGCTGTCACAAGTTAACTATTTTGCAGCAGGATATTTACTCTCTTATTGGCTTATAAACACAGAAAGTGCCAGCTAAATTACTGAAGGGAATAGCGGCTCCCTTAATAACTCGTGCTGCCATCCGATCTATGCTTTGACTGTGGAAGCAAAGATTTACGAAGAAAAAAAACAACAATCCCAAAAGTCTTGATCTCTATTTAGAAGGAGCATTTCTGTTGTGATTCAATGTAAACAGTGGCATGTGTTAGGAAAGAGAAACATGTTTAGTTTCCGATGTGTGGCTTATATACCCCACACAGATCATTAGGAGTCTGCACACTTCATTAGACGGTAACAAGGCCAGTGGCAGATAGACCCTTCCCAGACCCTAGACACTCGTCTCTAATGTCCCTCTCTATTCTCTCCGTCTCCTAGCCAGACCGAGCTCTCTCTAGCCTGCACTAACTAAACAGCCAAAAGCTTCCATAATGGACAATTATTTTATATAGTAAATCATTAATGTGTCAGGGTGTATGTAACTTCCAATACAATACATCATTTCCATAATTAAACATAATTCTTTATTATTATCGCATGAAGGAAATCTATCAATTAATTAAATATTAATCTAAATACCATCAACAAATGCCACTTTCATAGATAATAACATGAAATACAAGTATTTAATTAATAAAATGTACCGAAAATGCAAGTGAACATTTAAATAAGTGTTCAAATTATAATAATTATACAGAAATATTTTTTGATGACGACAACAACAGGAAACATTGTCCAAAATTGGTCAGGGAAAACTTTGATCTAAAGGTGACAACCTGAAACACTAGCTTGAAGTCAGTGAGGGATCATTTAGCTCAATATGTCAGAGGTCAAATTGTAAAGCACAGTAATTTGTCAGGCTTCAGGATCAAACTGTGACAATTTGTTATCAACGTTGGCCACTGAATATTGATTGACTTATCTGAAATAATTCTCAGCGATCCCCGTTTCACAAAGACGACTTGGTTAATCTTGGAACTGACGACAGATTGTGTCTATGAAAATATACTATCTTCTTTAAACCTGGTAATAGCCGTTTGTGTAACCACTGAATACCAAATGATGTTAACCTTCCTCCTCATGGAGGCACCTGGAGATGCCATAGAGATTAGTGATTTTGATTAAATCAGCAGTGACAGGGTTAAACAAGTTAAAATAGTCCATAGGTCAGATGCCAAATCCTAGGGTTATTTCAATGGAGTTCAAAGGTAAGTCAATGAGCAAGGACCAAACTCTGCATGTACATTAATAATTTAGATATTGGCACAGGTTAATGTAATCAAATTTGTCAAATATTGGTTATCGTTAGGTACCGTATACATAGTGTTCTGTACATTGAAATAATTTCTGCCAAATAGTTTTGGTTAACACTTTGATGAGTCATTTACCACGTTTACAGATAACTGATAGTGCTTGGATGGTGGCAGGTATCGGGTTTCTCATGAAAGGAAGTAGAACCACTAGTCATGAAGGATAAGGAAATCTTTTGATAGCTTTGAATATTAAATATTATGCTTGTTGAAGTCGTGTCAGGTCAGGTATATGTTATTATAGTCATAATAACAAACACAAGTTCACAGGTATCTACAATCCAGTGCACACTTTTAAATGCAAAAATGCATCTGTACATTTATTTAGGAAAGAATGTCTGAAACATTCATGAGATTTCTATTTCCTGCTGCTAACCCCTGCATGTCTGACCTACACTTACACAATATTCGTCTCTGGCGCCAGACACTCACAGGGTTAATGACATTCATAACAAGGAGCCGTGGGGTCGTGACATGACGTGATCACCAGCTCAGATTTCTTCTAACCAAGTGGACATTTCAGTGATAAATATTTGACCAAGTTCTACTGCCTCATTTGTTGGTCGTGCTTTGCCTACATGCCAATAACCATCGGTGTCCTTCTGTACTGGGTGGCACTGTGGGGTTATTAGACCTGGTACTGTGGGGTTATTAGCCCTGCCGGCCCCTGGGGTAGAGCAAACCCAGAGGCAGCCCCTGGTCCATCCCGTGGGGTGAGGCAAACCACTTCCATCTGCTCTCCAGTCATGTAATGTAGGTAATTTATTGCCCAGTATTTACATCTCATTATGGAGGTTCTGCTGTGCAGACCTGGCACTGGTTGTGGCTTCTAATTTCAGCTGACTTTTCCAGATGAGAAATTCAATATCCAGTCTTTGAGCAGTTTCAAACTGGATTGTTGTGTCATACAAGTGCATAATATTATTAATATTATTATTATTTTATATTTTATTATTATTATTATTATTAATATTATTATTATTATAATATTACTTACTATTTAATTTTTAAAGGCAAATTATCATCATTGTACGAGGGAAAGAGAATACGGAAAAAAAAGCATCTGTAGAAATGTCTATATTATTATGTAGAACACTATTTGTATTTCATCCTTCATGAAAATACTGCATGATGTTATCGTTCTTCATCCCAACACCATGGTCTTCAATTGTAAACACTGCAGCCTGAGATCCATCATTGGACGTCTTCCTGGTCAGTGAAACAGTAGGCTTGTCTACAGCCCCAGCCACACAATGCCCAGTTCCTCCTGTCTGTCACAGGATAGATCTCCAATATCATACTAAATATCTGGAACTGCCCTGGGAGTCGTATCTCTGAGACGGCAGCACTCAGGGATGACTTGTCCGTGAGTTGGCAGCTCCAGGGATAACTTGTCCGCCCTTTGAAGATGCTGACCACTTGCCAAGAATCACAAGTTCACAGAACCAATGTCGGTTGGAAAGTCATAACCTACACATGTGAAAATATACCTAGTTCGTCAGCCAAAACACTCACGGTAGTAGTAAAGTGCATAGCAATAAATACAGTAAATAATCAAGCCTCTGGGAAGATTGAACATACTTTCAAGAGATGTTTTTTTACAAAAAGTAAATCTAGTTTTAGATTATAGCTTAGAAAGAAATATTGATGTCCACACAACATGTTCTTTTCTTGATGCATTTTCAATGTTATTTTTTGTTAACAACTCTGTTTGCTTATAAGAGTTCCTGAGCCTGTGACAGACACCATCGTCCCCTAACAGCACTTGCTCTAAATTACATCATGCATCGATGTCATAGTTTACAGAGCCAGCTCATATAAAATTCAATTCAGGTCCGAAAGAAAATGAAATGTACACAGGCCGTTTGTAAAGAAGTTGCAAATTAGATGTTGTATTGCTTGTATTTGGTTAGTAACCCTGCCACCTAACGTCTAGCTATCTGCTGAATTTAATTCTTTGTATTACGTCAATTGAGAGTGTGGTCCGTTTGTATTTGAAGCTGTTTCAAGTAGATGACTGACTGGACAAACTAATGTTCACGTTTCTTGCTATCTACAAACAGAAAACTAGTAGGTACATACTGTATTGGAAAATTATTAATCTTTTTTTCTTTTACATTCGGTCAAATAAATAACAAAAATGAAAAACTTAATCTTTTTCAAAACAGTTAAATGTTGTTAAATAAAGGAATTGATAAATAAAACCAAATGGTATACCTATTTTTTAAAACTGTTGTAATCTTATAATTGACAAGTAGGCTAGCGGTACTTGTCTTAGAAATACCTGAATTTACTAATAGAATTTCTTTACTAAAGATCAAACGTCCCAAAGTTACATAAAAGAAAAGACCAAAAAAAAAATAGAAGGAATTTAAAGACATTTGCATGATCCAGTAGTACAAAGACGTAGCCTCACCTACTATTAAATGCAGAGGAAATACACAACAGAGCAGTATTATTTTCAGGAAGTACACACACACACACACGTGCATATCCAAGTGCACAGAATTTTGTGCAGGCTAATTTAGCCAGCTGGGACCATTACTCAACTCAGCTTCTGAGAGAGTGTTGGGATATTTGTCTAGTCACGCTTGTGGTAAGAATTATTACAGCAAAACCTGTACATAGATTCAGGTGCGATTCAATGAACTTACTATCTTCCCCGTGTGTGATAAATCAAATGAGCTCTGGAAGCCCTGCACATTTCTATTGTAATTTATAGGCCTGCACTTGTTGTGAGACTGAGAGCGAGACTGAGAGCGGGCTGTTGGTGTGTGTTGAGGTGATTGTGCGCCAGGTACCAGTGAAACATTTACCAGCTCCGCCTGCTTGTATACTACACACACACACGCTCTGCTGGAATAATATTAGTAAGATGCACAGGAGTTTTATGTCTGTTGAAGGTGTTTACATATGAAAATACTATCAAGGCATTTTTTGTGGGTAAAGCTAATGGGTAATGGGTAATTTACCATGGCATAAAAATAATAATCAAATACATACATATCAAATATCCATACAAATAATAACTGCCCCAGGCATTGCGATGCGGAAAATTAAACTTTTTGACAGCGATCTTCATGGTTCACACAGTTGTCTGTAGCATTAAGGTGGTTAAAGCAGGAAATAAGCTAAGACCAGTAGCTTGTCAATTCATATAGTATATGATGTAAAAGCAAGCTGAGTAATTGGTTCGGACAGAAAAGCAGTCTGAATTACTTTAAAAAGATGTTCACATTAGCACATAATACAATTTATTTTTCTTAAATTGGGGCTTACAGCTGCTTTCAAGATTCTTTCATTCATATCTTGGCTTGTCTGTTTTAAGGCAGGATGAAACCTACAACATATGTAGCGCTGAATGTTGCAGTACACCTGTGAGCACCTACTGGTACTGATGAACCAAGGATGATAACTGCATTGCTATGGTACAGACCAGACCATCCATGATCGCGTCGGAAAGGTAACTTTCCCGAACATTGATGCCAAGCCCCAAGAATCTTCAGCTCCAGAGTTCAACATTCTTCCATTGGGTTACCACCCGCCGACAAGTTTTAAAATCAAGTGCATTCTTCCATTGGGTTACCACCCGCCGACAAGTTTTAAAATCAAGTGCAAAGCAGCAAATTGGGTGTAAAGTGCCAACTAAAACTATGTGAACTAGCAGTGACTAATTCCTAATAGATATGCTATCAATATTACATTAATATTTCCTTTTTTTTAACATGTTTAAGAGTTTATAGCAGTTTCAAGATCATTGTGCTTAGGGAGGTAGCTGATGTGGGTCAGGTTTGAATAGGCTACCGTTAACTCCAAAGTTTGATGATCTACTACCCGCCTCGACTATTAGAAATAGAAATAAATGAGAAAAGATGAAGCCCTTTAGGGCACCAAATATAACAAAATATAAAGTCATGCAAATAAAACAGCTAGTACAGTACTATAAATTATAAAGTACTATAAATTATAACTCATGCAAATGTCAATGGTTCATGAAAGAATGAGTGAGTGAATATTGGAGTTTAATGTCACTGCACGATTCTCACCCATTTGCGACGAGTGAGTGGAGTGAGTGAGTGAATAAATATGGAGTTTGCGACGATTCATGAAAGGAAGAAAAAAGAATGTATTGGTGTGTGTAGGAATAGATAGGCAGAAAGCTTGTGGCATTGCCGTGCTGTAGGTATTTCTACGGGTGCAGTGAGTGGAGTTAAGAAAGGTGAAGGTCTTACCGAGGTGGGCGGGATGCCTGTCCCTATACTGACTAGTGTGGTTGTGTCGTGAGCTCCTGCTTGTAGGGCGGTCTAGCACAACGAAAGGAGAGAGAAAGACAAGTCAGTCACATGCTATAATGAAAGTAAATCTCCATACATGTGTTAGAATGGAACAGGTTGGTAGAGAAATTATCATTTTGTGGTTGTCAATATTAAAAACATTCGTAAATATTGACATAACTAAAAAAGTAAATAATAGCAATAACAATAACAACAATAACATAATCATATTAATTCAAATCAAATGAAATCAAAATGAAAGTTATATCTACAGTTTCAAACAATAATAGTTTTTAGTGAACTATTAAAGTTTTAATTGTAAATTATTTAAAAAAACTTGTTCATGAACAATTTTAATCACATGTATGAATTTATAACATGCACAATATATATAACGTAAAAACTGAAAAGAAATGAAGATTTAGAAGCTATGGTTTCAACTTGTCCATGCATTTAAAGTAATGTATCGGTAAGTAAAAGCCTGTTGAATATTACTGTTATGAAATTATTGCTGTAAAATATCTCATGCATTCAGTAGGATTCTGTACAATCTATGAAATTGGAGACATTTCCGGGTAATAAAGTGTTAATTTTTCAATCAATGTTCATTAACACCTCATTAATCAATGTCATACACACTTTGCATCAAACTTTAAATCCTAATATAATATTGATGAGAAAATAATAACCAATCACATGGGTTTTACTTGACATATGGCTGATTAATTAACTAGATAATCACTACTTTGAAAGGAAAACAATGTATCAAATAAACGAGGCAAGTCTACAAAAGAGATTGCCATTTAATGCTATCATCCTGACAACTAGTGACAGGTGAAAAGACGATTATGCCGCTCACCAGACAACTACCTCTGATTCTAATATCCCTCAGCCAACAGCAGCTACAGGTCATATAGGAAGTCCAACTAATCAAATGTCCATATATTGAAGATTTATTTTGTCTCTCATTTATTAATATTTCCATCCAATTATGGAATTAATCATGAATGAAATTAGTTTACATCACAGCAGGAATCTTTTACCCATATGCGAAGATGTATAAATAATAAGGTCATCAACGTATTCTTACATTCTCAAACCCATTTTTACATATAATCTCAATTACGGAATGCTACCAGTGTGGTGTTTGTGCTACAAAGGTAGGAATCAGTTAAAAATAAAACTCCACATGCTCGTTCCTGACATTGATATTAGACCGGCAACTCTTGAGCATGGAATGCAATCTCTATACAACAGAACGCTGTCAAACAGGAATCTGTAAGTTCAGTGAACAAATCATCTAGCAATTCAAATATATATTTTTCTATCCACTTCCTCTTAAATATTTACAATGATAAATGAAACTTCAAACTGATTTTGACATAGGGTTTGGGTTGCATTCTCTGTTGCAGCCATACCAACACTGTTGTAGTAGATAGCATCTCCACCAAAGGTTGTGCTATATCTGCCAGACAACATATATGCTACTGCTACTCATGTTTATCAGGTTATGTTTTGCCCTGTACTTGTGACACTGCATATATAACAAGGAGATCTCATCTGTCTCCATCTGCCCACCAAACTTCTCTGTGAGTGTAGTTGTTTTTAAGTAAAAAGACCATAGCGATAATGATTTCATTCATGTCCATGACAGTGTGCGTACATTGTTTGGTGCATGTGTACTGAATGTTTCATTATTGAAAGCATTTAATGATTACGCAAGTTAAATATTTGCAGAATCTTTTTCAATTAATATATCTATGAGAAATCTGTAAAACAAAACATAGTGAAATAACTAACTTTAATAAAATACCCTAGTTTCAAAATAGAAAACTATATTACATTTTATGGCAACATTGACAGTGTTCATTTTAAAGCAATGTCAATTTTCAAAACAAATACTCCTCCAGAATTAGCAGATAAGATATTTTAAACAGTTTTCAAAACAAATCTTGTTGTGGTAATCATATTGGAACGAGGATTGCCTAGATCTGAATAGCGCTATGGCCATGTGAACACACTGAAGTCAATGCCCTTTGCAGCAATGGTAAAGAGGTTGAGACAGTAAGGATGGTAATGTTAAAGACCGTAAGGCTGAAGTAAGGCTGAAGATTGTGATGATGAAGTTGCACCTGAGAACTGTTTCCAAATTCTGCGGACACTGAGCCAGGAAGACTTCAAAGCAGACACTGTTCTGAGAGGATTTCAGCTTCAGATGGACGAGCTCCGAGATCAAAGACAACAGTAATTCACTAACCCATGTTAACCCCTTCCATACCTGGGCCCACTTACATAAAATGCTTCTTTATTTCAGGACTGAAATAACTACTATGGCAGATCTGCCAGGGGAAAACCTATCTAGCAATCTGAAAGCTAGAGCAGTGTTCGGGCAAAGGTTTCAATGTGACAAGGCCCAACTTCAATGATTGGCAGTTATTGAATTTCATACAAGATCCGACAAGTTGAGATTGCTCTTCGGAGTGTTCACTGATTGGATGGGTTGTAACAGAAGCATTCTGGATGAGGAAGAGGAAGTTATTCTATGCATCGTTTGAATATTAAATCAGAGATAAGTAAGCTATGTACAATAGCGGTGCTGCAGTATTGGTTAATATCTGTCTGTCTGATGTAATTCGGGAAGCTACAAATCAGTGCCAATACAGCTGCTACAATATCATGGCTTATCGTGACCTTTAGTAGGTAAACTATCTCACCCAGATTAGGAACTGTCTCCCAGATATACACAAGGGATAAGAACACTACATTATGAACACTACATTTAAGGAGTAATTTCTGTCGTACAATCAACTGTGAAAAGTAAACTTGAGGACTTAAAGTAAAAGTGTATTCCTGGTGTTTGGTTTGGTTTTGATTGGACAAGAGAGCAGAATACACATTGCCAGTACTAGGAATACCTACACCAGGTCCCGAGGTTACAAAACTTTTCTGAGTAAGTTTTTTGTGCTCAAATCGCGTGCTGTGCTAAAAAAGAATGAAGTTTTATTAACAAAATTCTGAGTTGAGTATGAAATCGTACTCAGAAAATTTCGTAATCTCAGGGCCTGATAGTTTACCGTTACCAGTGGAAATATATAGCTCAGATATTTCAACATGTTCAAAGGACTCTCTATCCAAGTGTTTGACAGGTGGTTAATTTGCAGTCAGCCATTGTTAATAAGTACGCACGTGTTAGATTCAAGATGCAAGATGTGTGGTTTAAAAGCCTATTCCTTAAGCCTTCAAACCAGCTGGCCGTATGTACACGAAGAGTGATCACTGTGTGTTACAGTATCTTCTTGATACACACTTTACTGATGCACCGATGTATTGGGGGGGAACAGCTTTGCGATTGCTGGTAACAATTTAGATATGCAAAGATTTGAAGTTTTTTTTTTTACCAGACTATATATTCCAGGCTGAAATATACAGTTTGTGTCAGTTTATTTCATCTCTGAATAAACCATCAGTGAAGGAATACTTTTTTTTGTTGACGGGAATTTCATTTTTTTGTTACTACCTGATTGTAGATAGCAAAATGTTTGAAACATGAGACTGGACAACTGATGAGGAACAAAAGGAAGCCCGGAGAACTAGCATCTATCTCATCTTGCCGACAGATGAACATTGGACAGATATACATCTGATACACACACCTCCCCTCACCTCCACACAGTAATACACGGCACAGTGAGAGAGAAGTACAACACTGTGGCTGTGTGTTACGTTCATCAAGATACACAATACTGACAAGCTACAAACACAGCTCTAGCCCTTGAATTTCAAGGGATGCTTTGGAATGGCCTTAATTTCTAAAATACTTGAATTTGATACCTTCTTGAATGCATTTTATTTCAAAAGTACTTTTTAAAAATAAAACCAAGAGATAGAATGTTCTGACTGTCTGCATGAACCTTGTGACTGTCTGCATGAACCTTGTGACTGTTTGTATGAACCTTGTGACTGTCTGCATGAACCTTGTGACTGTTTGTATGAACCTTGTGACTGTTTGTATGAACCTTGTGACTGTCTGCATGAACCTTGTGACTGTTTGAATATACCTTGTGACTGTTTGTATGATTGATTGATTGATTGAATTAATGTTTAACGTCGCGGCGGGAATATCTCACCCATAGGCGACGACTGTTTGTATGAGCCTTGTTACTGTCTGCATGAACCTTGTTACTGTCTGCATGTACCTTGTGACTGTTTGTATGAGCCTTGTGACTGTCTGCCTTTATGAACTTTGCAACTGATGATCTGACATAATCCTACTGGTACTGATACTGACAGCATGGTAAGAAATACATGCAACAATCAATGAAGAAGACAATCTTCCCACAATCTCCACTGCTGGCAATATACACGTATAAAGGGCACATGTGTGTTGCATGTAGGTAGTCCTGGAGGAGCTATGACAAATGTGAATGACAAATCCACGAGTGCAGGTTCTCGTGTTTCTGAGTGAAATAGACACTGTGTGTGATGCATGCTAAGCTGCATCCATGTCTAAAATAGGATCTGTTTGATCTGTTGATACAATTCTGAGACAAGCTTGTGAAAACATGTACAAGACCTAGGCTTAATCCATCAGGATCTAGCGTAGTAGGTTTCAAGGTGTTACTCTAGTTACCAAATTAAGTATTGGTAACCTTACAACATGAATTAGTACAACATAACAGGTTGTATATATAAAAATAAAATAATAATCTAAATCACATAGATAAATGACAAACCTTGCCAGACAGCAAAATATCCAATACAGTCAAGAAAATACCTTGCCATATGGGCTCCTGACTGAAAACGTTTCCATGAAAAGTACAATCGCTCATGGTGTCAAAACTTGCAGAATACTCTCCTTGTTTCCAGGTAGATTTGTAATCAAACTCCACCCATGGCATACCCCACTTCACTTTGTCACTTTGTTTAGTTTGATGCAACACATGGTCTAAGATTATATAACCATGGTAAACCTCAGCCTGTCATAGTCTACACTGTACATGAAAACATAAAAATGTTTGTTTGTTGACAGGCGTACTGCAGGGAGGTTCACTACCACCATGACTGTTCATGCACATGGACAAAAGAATGAAGTCACGGAGCAGTGTCTATCATGTCCAAACAAGACAATCACCCATCTTTTGTATTTACCTACTGGAGTAAAATAAAATGCTAAATTGTTTGAATGGGAACGAATACTAAAATGAAGACATAGCCCTGAATGAATAGACCCGACTCCAACACACACAATGAGGTGTTCTACCCTTGGGAATTGATCATTAGTATTAAGACGAACATGATATTTACGTTGTTATGCCATTATATCATGTATGCAATGTTAACTGCTTACAAAATAATTTCAATGCAATACTTCCATCATAACGATGACACGTTTTTATTAAAATAATGACCTGCTTGTTCGACTACTTAGTAGACTCCCCATTGCACAACGATTTTGATGAAATTAGCAGGGAGGGGGTTAATTTCTATTCACATTGACAGTGACAACAATAATATTTTTACGTTTCACAAAAGCATTGCAGTTCAAGAAAGCAGCATTATATGAAATGTAAATATATAAAAGTGGTCACCAGCCACTATAGCCTCCTCAATGTGTTCAGCTATGTTACAAAATAAGTGAAATTTGATGTGCACTTCCTGTTGGTGTCAAACATGCCAGCATTATCTCTCTGAACCTGTGCCCATGTGGAACTCAATTTACCCACCACACAATATAGGTGTGCTACATCTACACTAGCAACTTGACATTTGAAGATGTTGTTGCATGTGTTCGGAACGATACAACCAATAGGCTTCAATCGTTATCCAAGAGGTACCATGGGAAGCATGGCTGTTGAATAAATAAACATTCAGCCAATCAGGTGTACTGTCTTAAGGGGAGTGTAATCCTCACCGGGAAGACTACCTGAGATTTGGGGGGAGCAACTTGAAAAGGACGTACAGTAGTTTTCTATAATCTTGATATGTCTGTACATTGATCAAACATCAAAGTTACATGCAAGGTCTTCAGAAACATCACTTCAAGGTGCCAATGTCATATAACAAAAAAATATATAAAAAATAGAAACCATGAAAATGTTTTTAAGAAAATAATTATTTTGTTGGAAAACAAAGCCACCAAGTGTTTTGGGGTACTCGATTACTAATATTTCCTTTTATCTATAAAATGGAAATACATTAACATAAAGCCATTCACTCCAAAACCAACACATGTTCATCTCACATTTAAACATTATATTTACACATATGAATAAATAGCATTGAAAACAATGCATTGTAACCTGTGATAAAATAATAGAGAATTAAATAATATTTTGCTATTGCTTCACTTTTATCAAAAATAATGATTTCTTTCTCGGTGTCCAAATTTGTAATGCAGTGTTCGAATTAATAGGGAATATGGGGGTCATTTGAAAATCTGCAATGTTAAAGGTATCATAAGGAATGACCCCCTTATTATTTTCTTTATTTCGACCACTGTAATGTTTTTTATTAAATGAGTGACTAGTTTGGGTATTTAACGAGCGACAGCTAAAGATACTAAAATTATTCACGAGTTTAATAAAAATGTTATCACACGGTAGCGAGTTTAGTATTTTATTTATTACAATACCAACCCAAACATGCAACAAATCAGTTGATGTTTACAAGAGTGTTTCCCGCTGTCAGCTCAGTCTATATTTAGGTCACGCTCATGAATACATAATGTACTCTACCGATTTAACAGTGACGTCACTGTGTTCATGCGTCGTAAATAAATAGTTTCTTGGATTCAAATGGAATATTTCTATATAAAACATCAAATAGAGGTGGAATTCAAACTTACAAATGTAGGTGTGTATCAAGTTAAATAGTGCTAAAATACCACATTAATTAATTCTGGAATATCACCGAGTCGAGATGCACACGTCACTCTAGTCTCTACCAGCTGACTGGGACTTGCACTGGCAGAGCACGTGCAGAGCGGGGGTAGCGGGGTGCGTTTGGCCTGATTAAAAATAGTTTTAGCTACAAATAGAAAAGTGATATCTCACTAGCGAGAGATCAGCCAACAGTTATGACATTGGCGATATCTCAACAGTAGTGTAATAATAGTAATCATGTCACAAAGGTTTTGTACCAAGGGAGACAACTCTAATCAACGTACCTCTTCTTGCTGCAGCACTTATGACTGAATCGGTCTCTGTACACGTGTCACAGGTTTCGTCTCGGCTGGCCACCGATGCATTTGCACTGAAAATTAATTAGCAATAGCATATTAATAAACTCTTTAATAATGCATAAAAATATATATCACGTTCAATGGGTTGATGCTTCTGTGCAACTGGTAGTCATGACAACAGTAAACATGTACATTATTCAGTACTGACTGGTAACATTTGAGCAAAGCTGGTAATGGAGTTAACCCTATTCAGTACATCAGGGTTGGAACTCAACTTTAAAACATACTCGCCCAAAAATGATATAAATAACAAAACATGAAATTTCTACTCGCCCGTAGGATATCTTTAACATTACGAGGAATGGATCGGGCCGCGGGGCGAGTGTTATGTTGATTAATGTTAAAACATTATTAAATATATGGTCGCCATCTTGGATTTGGTGGCCATTTTGGAAAATTTTGGTTGACCCCATAGCCATATTTTCTTGTACTGGGATGAAGAACATATCTGCCAAGTTTCATGCTTTTAACTCAAAGTGCACAATTTATAAGCAGCTGGTGGACTATGATAAGACATTATGTCTCAACCGTTGAAACAATATACTTCTTCATGTTGTTTACTGTATGTTTACTGTAAGATGGTTTTAACAAAGTATGTTTTTAAGGTAGAACTTTCTAAAATAAGCAAACATATTAAAAAACAATAATGTTTAATAAATAAATATCCAGTGAATTCGGCAATCTGATTTGGCCCACGTGACCCCAAAACATTGCGTTCATACTTCGATAAATGAAATTTTCTTAGGTGGCATTGTGACGTCGGCATAATATCAATGCACCACTTCTAAAATGTAGACTAAAATCATTGATGCATTATGTCAAGACCATTAAATAAAATAATTTTCCCCATTTTGTTGTTATTTATATGACTGGAATATTGTTTGCGTTCATCGAGGTATGAACATAAAAACAGATGTGCAAACTTTTGTATGAACCGCATTGTGGATTCATAGTTTGCACATCGTTTTTTACGTTCATTCCTCGGTGAACGCAAAATATATTCCAGTCAATCCTTAATTTAAAAAACCCATAGTAGAATGCTAATAGAATAAAATAGTTTGTACATTTATAACCACTATTGCACATACAATTATAAATAGTAAATTTTCAACATTAACTTAAAATGGGTCATAAACAGTGGGGTTTTTTAAGAATGGGTAAATAACTTCTGACCACTTGTGTCAACATGACTGACATGAATACATCATAGTGCTCAACCACACGAAAATATGTCTTCTATTTTTAAATACTCCCAGCTATTGGGGGTTCCGTACAGTCGGTAAACTGTGTGTTCACAAGAGCCAGACTTGTTCTGTTAGACTGTAGTAAAATATGCCATGATGCAGACCCTAGCATGTATGTATAAACAGCTGTGGAAGGGATTCAACAGTCGCACATCTTGATTACAAATTCAGTAAATGTAGCATCCATGCCTTTCTTATGCAATGAAAGTAAGCGTTGCCCCAGTCGCCTGTTTAGACAGATGTCACAATGTTGGTTGTGAACAGATTCCCAATTATTTCCCAAAATCTCCCTCTCATTGACTGACAAGAAGCGTGGCCGATATTGGGAACAAAACATGGCCAATAAATCTGACGTATTAAATGGCCTATGATGTGAGTGCATTTCACGCACAGCTTTTGTTTAAGTCAGTCTGTAAGAAACATTATCTCTGTGTAATGGATTGTTCAGTGTGGCATGAAGGCAAGAAATCTTACTGAAATTGGCTTGAATTTCACACATGTACAATATTGGGTTAAATTTTGATTGTTTTTCAAGTGCAAACAGTTTTCCAGCGCACTGCTGAATATGAAAAAGTATTGACACAATAAATATTGAATGTTCTAATAGTTCCAACAATTGGTAGAATAATTGTAAAATTTAGATTTATGAATATTTCAGATGTGTAATTCCTGGGTGGATTGACAGCAGGAATACAGAGAGGGGAGAATCCAGTACTTACTGAAATGATGGGGGTCGACTGTCCCCGATACCCCCAACTCTCTCTGCTGGGAGGGGTACCACGTCTCCAGCCTGCGAGTCTGTACACTGCGACTGGGTATCCGAAGCACTGCTCTCGGCTGGTACCAACTGAAAGAAAACATCAAATTTCATCAAGACTTCATTTAATTTTTAACCCAATTACTGCTGATTATAGTAGGCACAGAGCTATTTAGGGCATTGGTGGTTGACTTTAGCATGGAATTAACCATTTCCACACTGCAGACAACAAGATATGCCATATTGATCAGGGACTATCATAAATCCAGCAGAGAGAGGGTTAATAAATTGAACATTAATAAATTGAAGAGAAGTGAACTACATTGAAACATATGTTTACAATTATGGAAAACATAAAATAATCCTAGCTTTTGTTCCTGCAATACATAAACAAAAGTTGGATGCAAATGTGGGTCACAAGTTTGGGAAAATAAAATAAAAACCATGAAATGCAAGCTGCTGATGCTAAAAGTCAAGACAATTTGTCAGATATCACACACACAAAATATACTGTACTTCCTTGCAAGTTTCTCTCATAAAGAAGCAGTGGTGGTTATAAAGATTTAATACAGCAGCTGGGATGTAATTCAGATGTTCCAGAAAAGTACTGCACAGGTATTACAGTAGTCGAGGAATACTGTACTTGGAGATGTACCGTGCTTACATAATTAACAAAACTAGAAAATACAAATAACCCACCAAAGGCTCAAAATGCATATACACAACTAAGATCTGAATATATCGAGACCAGAAATGCTTTTAATATAACTATGATAAGCAATTTGAGATTCCCTTGATAAATTCCCACGTATTCTGAGAATCTGAGCCAGGCACCGACACCAGGATTTAAAACAAGGGCAGCTTTACGAGCAATGCTGGCATTCTTTATTTCCACTCGTCATGCTTTACGATTCTTTTACAGGCACTGAAAGCTCCAGGAGCATGCATACAGGAAGCTGCCGTACATCTCACGGAGGCCATGTCACAATCAGTTTCATATCTGTCTTAACCCTCTCCCCGCTCAACCAGTCAGGAGACATTCTACACACTTGCTTTTACCACTGAAAGGGTTAACTAAGAAAATACAGGCCCCCGAGATTAAGAAACTTTTCTGAGTACGATTTCGTACTCAAATCAGAATTGTGTTTATAAAACGTCATGTGACGTCATAGTCTGAGTACGTTTTTGTGCTCAGAAAGTTTCGTAATCTC
>JAVCKZ010048016.1:0-18659 GCA_034780755.1 Lepetodrilus elevatus
CTACTACTACTACTACTACTACTACTACTACTACTACTACTACTACTACTACTACTACTACTACTACTACTGTTATTTTCCACCTTTGTTTTCAATGAATCAAGGTAATATAAATCACAAGTTATATTGGTATGCAGACAGTATATTACATATGGACTCGTGCGTGGTAAATGTATGTTCTTCATTGTGTGGCCAGTGCCTGCACCAACGGACGTAACCTGGAGCTCATCAAGTTTCTCCTGGACCAAGCCGTGGTCAGCATCAACTACCAAGGCAACGACGGACACACCGGTCAGTACCACCTGCTACAGTGCTCCCTCAATATAACACTGAAGTTGAGGTCCATGACATGCCACCCGCGTTGTAATACCCGCGTTATATCAACGAATATAACTGGAGAGAGAAAAAACTCTTTTTTTTTTTTTTAATGGAACCAGCGTTGTATCCGAATCCGCGGTGCATCAAAGGGCATTATATTGATGGAGCACTGTATTTTAATACTAACCTGTTTAGCCAACCACTACTTTGTGAAAAGGTAGTATAGTGTAGTGTAGTAGATGCAGCCTGAATACAGCCCTGGTTACGTTGCAAGCAATCAGTCCAGTTGGAATACTAAACTGGTGGTCGGCATTCGATTTATAACTTTCGCGAAAATTGATAGGATATGATTTGAATCCAGTCCCTTTGCAGTGAAAGAAACTAACTAAAACTTACTAGCTCGAATAGTGATACAAATAACAAATGTTATGAATTTCTACTAGTCCTTAGTATACCTTTAGCATTGGGAGAAATGGTCCGGGCTAGAGGACTAGTGTTAATTTTGATCCCTGCTTTGGCTCCGAAGTCCAATGTTCTACCATTGCGCTACCACCTTCCCCTTTGGTTGGAGCAGTGTGCAACATTAGCAGTGGCCCGATGGCTAATGTCTTAGCTAAATTCACTCAGTCTAAGCTAATGCACTTTGGCAAAGACCGATTGTCTAAGTAAAAATAATAATTCTATATCTAAATTTGCACCTACTTTCCGCGATTGCATGGTCCGGACTTTGCTAAGTCATTTTTAATTGGCCCTGATGTCTTTGATACCTCTCTTGTTAATGTCTCACACTGTTACATGATGATAAAAGTATCTTTCATTGTATAACAATAAGTACAAAAATTATTTAAAATGTCAAGAGCAATAACATTTCAAACTGACTACAATATATAATGGATTCATAAATATAGAACCTCCAAAAGTAGGGGGGGGGGGAAACAACAAACAAAAGGAAATCACAAATTTAATTGAAACAGTTCCAATGATATCTCAGGTTTACTGCAACATTTAGCGCTACGGATGTTGTGGGTTTCCTCCTGCCATAAACTGACAAGTCATGATATTAGTGAAAGGATCTAGAAAGCGACACTAAACCCCAGTTTAAAAATAATAAATTTAAATAATATTCAGAATACAAAATTTAACAAAATCATCCACAATCACAGATCACAATTCCAATTTGATGATCCTAAACTCAATAAAAAATACATAATCAATTCAATTGATTTACAAGTTGAATGTCACTAAACAGAACCTCGGCAATACAATGGAACAGAATGACCTCATTGAACAAATTGACTAATTTACTGCAGTCAATTTGTCCCAAGAATAACAATTTTTCGTTCAACAGGTATGTTACACTCCAATGACCAATTAGTAATGGCAGTGGAAATGTTATCCTCAAATAGGCGACCAACAAAAGTCCATTGTTATAATACTAAGTCAAGTGTCATAAAACTGGTGACCATAAACTGCAGAAATACTTCTATTATCTGCACGACTACTTATATTAACATTAACTTCTCATCTTTCAAAACTGAACAGAACATTTTTTTCTTCGAGAAAGCACCTTGTATACAACAGGTACACCAGAGGATTTCGAATGAACTTGATAATGTATCGTTACAAATCAATGATTTCAATTTGGGTGCACATGTTATTGAAATTTAGCCATATTAATAACTTAAATGTGTGATTCATACTTATTGCCGTTGAGGGTCGATCGCGTGCAAAAGTAAAGTTGCCTGACGTGCATCGGTCATGAGTGAAGGCTAAAACCTCCTCCACGGTATTACAGCAATATTACAGTGTCTGTTTATTATGGGGTGATAACCCGCAATAACTGTGTTACAGTAAGACACATGCCACAGGGCTGATACTGATAAACCAAGGATAACTCCATGGACATACAGACCATATAGGATCACAATTTCAATATTTTAACAGTTATACAAAAATAGTCTGATCATCTAAACAAATATTCCAACATGTTTCTCATAATCATGTTAATGCTTGAAAATACTGGCTCAGAGATTTTGAAACATTCTTGAGTACGATTTCATGTTAAAGTTTTGTTCACAAATCTCCATAACATTTGAGCTTGAGCATGATCTCATACTAAAAATAAATTTGTAATCGCATGTCCTGGTTTGTCGTTTACATAAGATTTTACTTCCCCTTGCAGAGAATATATATCCACAAATTGTGCCCTCCCAACCACACATGTCACATACCCCACCCTCCACCCCCACAAAACCCACACACACCGACTCAACCTCACCCCAAAAAGTTACAAATTCATGTGAAACCCCAAGGGTTTTAGTAAAACCCTGCCCCCAATACACTAAAATCGTCCCCCCCTACCTACACCCAACCCCCCACCCCCTGACACACACTTTCACGTCAGAGTGTCCTAAGAGGGTCATCAACTACAAGTATCTCTGTCCACACCATTACACAGCAGACAGTTTAAGCTTGACTCGTAGCCTCAACACTGCAAGCAGTATAATTTGTTCTGTCAGCTTTGAACATCTTGAAACCCGAGTCTATAAACCATCCCATAGGGGGGCCAATCGAAGTTACCCCTAAGCCGTAAACAGGTAAAATTAGGGTGGGACGATACTTGTGGGTTGCATGGATGAGCATACCTGTGTTACCTGAACACCTAACGAGTGAACATACCTGTGGACATGATTCAACAAGCATCGTTCCATAAACACATTTTTCGAAAATAAATGTAAATAATCCTTACAAGAATGGGTTTAAAATGTTTGATAGTGGTATTGATGTCATAACACATCACTGTCATATCTTTAAGTGCAGAAACGTATGTACGAGATATCAGTTACATTATGACTTCTATACATACTTAAAATCAGAATTGTTTAATGATACAGGCGCCACCGCCACACCTGATCTTCATTCAAAACAAGTAGCTTTGTTATTATTCCATGACTGTTTTTGGCAATGTACTAATGGTGTTCATATTTTATGAAAGTGTTCTAATGGTGTTATAATGGACCATTCACAGGTAAATCTAGTTTGCAATCATTAATATCAACATCAGTTAATAACGCAAGCTAAGAATATCTATGGCTGCACCAGTGGTCTCAATAGGCGCCGGCGACCGGCAAAATTGTCCATCTATATCCTTAATTTTGTGGTCTTTCAATCTTGTTGATACAATTTTGTAGATGAAAGTATAATTTATGCAGGTCTTTTGCCTCTTGCTTTTGCAACTCTGCCACCTACTTCCGATTCTACTGAAACCACTGGGTGTTCATATTTTATGAAAGTGTTCTAATGGGCCTTTCACAGCTAAATCTAGTCTGCAATCATTAATATCAACATCAGTTAATAACGCAAGCTAAGAATATCAATGGCTGCACTGTAAACACAATACTATTCTGAATACCAATAAATGCTACCAATTTGGTATACCGTATTTATACCATAGATATAAGCTGTACAACAGCTGTTTCAATATATTAATATATAGAAAGAGAGATCAATAAATTACTTTTTCAGGTTAAGCGAGCTTGGAACATAATTTGTCTAGCAGATGTTTTGTTAGTAATAAGTGTTCTAGAGTTTACCATTCCTGTTGAAAGTTAGATCTGGGACTAAAAGCGGTATCTAGATGTGTTGATGGCTAGAATTGACCCTGCAATTATTTATTATGAAAATGGATTGGTTACATCGCAGACATTATTTGATATCAGCAAACAACATTATAACAAGCCCTTGGTTTAACCCTCCCCTTGCTGGATTAGGCATTTTAACCCTCCTCCTGCTGGATTAGGCATAGGCACAGCTCTTTATAACATCTCCGCTTGCCTTCAGCATGAGAGAGTTAACATTGGAAAATATTTAAGTCCAGACATTTGGATTTTTAAAATGTGTTCTGATCAATAAGGTGGTCTAGAAATAACATAATAAATCACCTTGGGTGTGTGTAACACGTGTTGAAGCCTGTAGAACCCACTCCCCCGGAATACCTGGAGAAGTACGCTACACGTTAATGGATAACTATGTCTATGGATAACTACTTGTAGTAGTACTATAGGCGTCTTATAACACTGTCAGCAGTCATTCCGTGTAATTGTAAAATACACATTCTCCCCTTCAGGTCGATTTGACATTTACGGCATTCTGTGATTCTGTTCATATTCCGCGATCAGGTCAAGACTATGAATATGAGTACATTCATAAAGTTTGAATAGCAATGAAACATTCTTCAAAACAAAATTCTAAGAAGTATTATACATACTTCAAACACACTCACGTTACTAGAAATATGACTGATCAGGTTACGGATTTTCATGATGAAAAATGAGCAAATGATAATGATGATAGATGAAGTGGACGGCGTCTCATGAAGATGTACATTTGAAAGGCAGGTAACATTACAATACATAACGACCAGAATCCCGCTGACGGGTGTGTGATGTTAATTTCATGTAGCCGTCGACATAGTCATAGTTAACGACACGTTATTGAAGAAGGGCCCTGGGGAGTTGAATTTATGGACATACGCGACGGTTCACTGGAAATATCCAGGTGTGAATATCGGAATCTCGACAGGAAGTGCGACGGGGAATCGACAATGAATCAGCAGGGAGCATGGACATAACGGCCACCGATCCGCGCCAGGAAACTGCGATGGACATTGTGCGACGAACGCGTTTAGTCCACGACCAGTAATATCTCGGTCGTGCTCTATTGTCAAACGAACGAGTACCTGGCATAGGGACAGTCGCTCAGCCCATTGATTAATCAATTTACTCGTTAGCTTATCGTAAAAATCTCTGGCTCATTCTTAATGCGAGGTTTACACTGGAGATCAATCTCAACATTAAATGTACAACTTGTTGTGCCTCGGAAATCTACGCCTTTTTGTGTGTCGCAGAAGCGTACGGCTGGCTTCACACACTGGGTCAGGTTTTGTGCTGACAATTGAAAAGGACAAATCTCGGGTCTGCCATTTGACAATGACTGCACGTAGTAATGACCGGGTATATATAAATAACGGTTATAGCATATTCAACCTCATGAACTATTTAGACACGTTTAATTCCAGTAAACAAGCTCTTTAACGATCAAAATAAAGATCATTCTCACGCATTCTGACAAAAATAATTCAATAAATGTTTGTTAAAAATATATTAGTAGAAATTTTCCATTTGTAAGAATGAATAAATGTACTCGTAAACTAGAGCGGAGGGAGGCTCTGGTGGGATCTGGATGTATGACAGAGTTATGTCACAACATGTATATAAAATATTGCGCCAAAATACGCAAAATCCTTTCTGCTGGAGCAAAAGTTTGTTAGACTGTCGGTAATGCCCTTCCACTCTACAAATAATGTCAAATTCAAAGAAAACTAATAAAATTTCAACAAAATGTTTTCTATATATATAATGAAATAATTTCACTATACCTATCTGTCAAATCTAAGTTGGGCAACAAACAAACTAATGTCATTACGTGAATTAGTCCTTACAACAAATTGGTTACACAATCTGTATCCATAGCGATAATTACTACGATCAACAATCCACCACACTGATAAGTTAGGTAAAGAAATCCAAGCCTGTGCACAAAGCCAACTACAATTAACCTGTGTTCCTTTCACGTGTACACAACAAAGTATACAAGGTATGGAGTTACATGCGCTATATCTAACTCTCACATATCACTGAAACAGTATAATGTATTACCAAAAAGGGTAACCTCCATTACGGAAAATTTTAGTTTAACCGTTTCCCTCCTAGGTTAATCACACTGACCGACCTATCACGTCCATAGGACATCTCTTGGTGCCTGTAGGTGACAGAAGGTTAATAGCAATGCTAGACATAATAAAGTCGGGCGCCAATTGTTGAGGACAAAAACTGTATTTGTTTGCAATGAAATGGTGATGGTGGTGTTGTGTAGCTGCTGCGTGTGGTAATTATCAACAGATTGCAGCCGATGAATAGATCCTCAATCCTCAATAGATCCTCAATTCCACAATCCACCTGTGTAGTCTATCGTGGATCTGTTCGTAGTTATTGGGATCATCGCGTTTACGTAACAGCTGTTGATGTCAGTGTGAACATTTTTATTATCTCTCAGATAACAGCTACATGGTATGGAAACTCATTTTACAATATGGCAGCCATTTTTATCTAAATTCGCTGTTTTGTGTGTGTGTGTGTGTGTGTGCGTGTGCGTGTGCGTGTGCATGTGTGTGTGTGTGTGTGTGTGTGTGTAATAGAGATACAGAAAAAAAGTAAGAGAAAAAGAGAGTGTGCACACACATGTGCATAATCCATGCATGTGTTTACATATATTATAAAAATGAAAACTGTTAAATATTGTGAGACAAACCAATGAAGACAGTATTAGCGATACAGATATGAAGATCGATAATCGTCAGTTCAATATCAAAATCAATATATATCGGACAAATAAGTTCTGAAAGAATGTTTGCCTTTTTGGTGACAATTTATTAGAAAGAAAAAAAATCCAAATTTAAAAAATGTATGCGATAGAAAGATAGGAAAATACTCGGCCCTACTACCGGTAGTAACAAGCTGACAATGTCTTATTAGTTGCCACAGATCATCTGCTGCTTACTTTCTACCTTTAAGGAGGTCTGTTACAAGTAAACCAAAAACTTTATTTTGTAACCCATAAATATTTTTATAGGTATCGTTAAGTTAGATTTAACAAATATAAAAAAATCATAATCATAGATAACCTATTACAGATATGGACTGCTTTTACAAACACTCAATAATGTTTTAATACAACATAGCCCCGGGACGATACGACATAATTCAATGCTGTAGATTCTGACCTACTACACACTCTGTTTTGTCCACAGGCTGAGTTTTACCTGTGTGTATACATACAGACGCCATACCTTGTGTGTACGTTTCATTTCTAGGCCATATTGACAAGCTGTCAATTGTGAAAATGTCGTCAAACATCATCAATCGGATCATAGATACTTACACGTCGACACTCGCTATTATAACGCCATACCGTTGCAATTCCTTTTCAGAAGGCGTAGATAACTATGATTTATACGCAAATAAATAGGTGATTATGAATGTTATTCCACGTGGCAGGGGGTATTAGCGAATTGAACGCTTTCAAACTACATGTACTAGTATACTATTAGGCCATGTGTGATACTGCAATGTTTTTGTAAGGAGTGAGTGAATATGGAGTTTAACGTCGCTGCGGGAATCTTTCACCCATTTTGTAAGGATTGCTACCGTCTTCCATAGAATATACACTTGCAATATAATAAAGAAAATATTTAATCAATTAGTCTTAGATCAATATATTTCCGACAGATCGTAATTTCTTCAAATGCATTGTCAGCCCTAATGAGCGAATGAATCGGCTCCCAACAAACAAGAGGTCAAATGTCGGCAAACTGACTATCGGTTCATTGCATTCAATGCACTGAATTTCCGAACTAATGACGAATCTACGAAATTCTGTATTTACCATCTGGTAAAGCACATCCTACCAATCAAATCCTTAGTTACACACCACGGACATCTTGTCCCGCAATTAACGTAACAAGATTTCAGGACTAGTTTCTGTGTCGCAGGTAATGATGGGAAATCACACAATGACCGCGCGTTTGTTGAAACTCGCCACTCGAAGTATTTGACAGACACGTAAGAGTTCCGAGGCCCTTCAACTCTCATCGTAAAGTGTATTTCCAAATACTCTCAACCACACCATTGTTGACAAAGCCCCACGTGTTGGATTTGCATCAGAGAGCAACAATACCACACAATGCATCCAGGTAGACACTGTTCCTACTTATTTATTCCGAAAGAAAATAAATCTACGCATTTCTGATATTTTCTATTCAGTAGTAATTTTTTCTCTCGTGTATGTAAATATCTCATTTAAAAGTACTGAATATGTCGTGTTTGTATAGAGGTCAACAAGTGACCTAGAGGTCAACGAGTGACCCTGAGCAAGCTTCCTGTCAGACAAAACCAGGTCATATTTTTTCATATTATTTTGATTCAGGTTAGACATGCATTCAGCTGCAATATTTAACTGTGGAAAAAATACCTCCTTCATGCGCGGGGTTACAATACAGGCTTGAAATTTTCCCAACTAAGCAAAAACAGACTTAACTTTTGATCCCACTTTTATAAATAATCCAGAATTTGATCTCCCCAAATCAAATATTCTCACATATTCAATTCTATAAATCATACCTACATGCATGTACCTATAATCAATTTCCATAAAATCCATTTCCAACAACGTAAAAAGTAAAATTCTCAAATATTCTAATTACGGTAGTAATAATCATATCTACATGTATGTATGTACGTATATCAATTTCTATAAAATCCTTTTCCAATAACGTAAGTAAAATTCTCATTCTCAATCTCCATGTTTTCTCTAACAATGCACAAAGGATATTATTGTTAATCATGGAAAGGAAGACAGTTTTCACTCCAGTGATTCTACAAACCCCGACAAAAGGGTCTTTATCTGCCGGGGAGGGATGACTTTAAGTCTGTGCACACCTTCTTCACATTTTTCCCATCTGTGGTGCGGCTGTTCCGCATTGTGATGGCAAGTGAGTGAGAGAGTGAGTGAGTGAGTCTCACTTGTTGTACTACATGACATGATGCACCGACAATGACTGACAGCTCGTCGCTATCACATGTCGACTGTTTTCTAAACGTTTACATTCCCATCCCCATCATCAGTGTGTTCACTCGTGAACGTTAATTGCGTTCGCCAGTCGTCGTCGATTTGCCGCGAACAAACAGAACACGCATCCATGTTAATAAACCTCGTAAATCGTTAAACAACCTCATTAATTATTCTCATCGCTAAAATTGATCCGATAAATGAACCTAGTTTTCGAATGGATGCTTGAATGCACATGTAAAACGGAAGACCGCGATTTGTCGTATTGGCTGTAATGATCACGCATGAGTGACACTGGTAATATTGCGGGTTTCACATGAGAAAAGAGTTCCATTTACAATACAACCGAGAGACTCATATATTCCATTAAATACAGTTTTATTGTGAATGTGAATAATAACTGTGAAAAGGTCTCCTAATATACTTTTGAAATCGCGATGGGATGTATTGTTGTTTACGTACCACGATATCTTCATTGAATCTGACAGCTCTGACAGACTTCAATCTCGTCAAAATACCTGGGATGACTTTGTAATTCATCCATGAGAACGCAGCCATTACTAAAAGTGCCTCAATTTAGAAGCGTAACTTTAATGGAGGTTTCACTACCAGACACGAACAGGCAGTCTGAATATTTGTTATTGTAGGTAATAAAGCGATACGTTTGTTGATAGTAAGTGATTTAAGTACGTATACTGCAATATACATCTACATATTCTCCATAATAGTTCTACCTGTTTATAGAATAGGTAAATCTTTCACATACATATTTAACTAAGTTAATATTATTCGAGCTTATATATCTTGTTTTCCTTCTTTTCTTTTTTTTTAAATTGGGGTTTAGATTCGCTTTCTAGATTCTTTCACTAATATCACGACTTGTTTTCCTTAAAATCAAACCAAGTTGGCTTTGTATCCAGAATCATGACAGAAAGTGCCTCCCGGAATACTAAAGTAAAATATATAATTCCCTCTGACCTTCAAAATCTGGCAGCAATAGATTCAAAATCACTGAATCGAGTAATTCCCATACTCAGCAAACAAAACAACACGTTTATCTAATTGACAGGTTAATCTTAAACCCTTAGCATAACAATACATTGACTAAACCGACTTGTGGAACCGCTAAGACTGTAATTTCCCTGAAAATATGCTTAAACATGCATCATCGACTTTTACGTAATGTCTAGTAGAGGGAGAAGTCGTTATTTCAGAAGTAAAACGCTGTCCACGTTCTCACTCAGCGCTTGATAAAACATTGTCAGATACTTATGATGTGTGACCCCCGACTTGTCAAGAAGCATCTTAATGTCAATATTCGACGAAGTGTTCAGAGAGTGAGTGATTATAAATGGAGTTTATAGTCGCTGTAGGAATCTTTCACCCATTTCGAATGAAGAGTTCAGAACACACACACTTATTTCATTGATAACCCGACTTACAACGGACAATACATATCCTGGCAACTTTCACACTAATTTCGGTCTGTAAACAGTGATATATTTTCACAACAGAATTACTAAGTCGTAAAGACGGCCCTGTAAAAGAAAAAATATCCGTCTTGGCCATTAAAGTTAACGCAAGCTTTATTAAACCACGTGGGTATTCTGTGAATTACTTTGTTCAAACAGTCGTTAGGAGAAGCAGAATGAACACTCGTGTAAGAAAAACACTTATGCAGTCTCATTCGAACAACGTTAAACTACCTATGAGCGAACAGACAATGAAGAGGGTTTCAAAACAACCATAAAAAAAAGGCCCACCACTCGAAAAACGGAAGATGAACGCAGACGTTGTTCTTATCTCTTTGAATGGGTGACCCATATCAACGCGTCTATTATCCCTAGTGTAACTCCAGGTAAAGCAAAACAGGCCACAGCGTACTGCAACTGCGGGTGTGAATAATACCTTTGAAATGAGATTAATACCAGAATCGTATGTCATGTCTAGAAACCTACCAGCGATGTTTACGTTCGGTCACAATAAAACAGCGATGACTACGCTGTGTTTCGAAGAGTGCTCGATAAATCGCGCCAAAGTATCAGATAATATTAGACCAGTGCATTGATTTGCCTAGTCGATTATGTCTAGTCAATAATTCAATTTACTTGTGATAAAACCCACAAGTTTAATGTGAAAACTGATCTCAACCAGATTTTTTTTCAAAGGATGTTTCCATTTCTCCAAAACATGAACTCTTTTCAGATTTGTCCTAGACCATTGATGTTAAACAAAAGAATGAAACAATATCTAACCATTAGAAACTACTTAAAACATACATACATACACAAATTAATATCCCGGAATTTTTTTTGAAATAAATATTGTTTGAATTATTTTTTTAAATTAAAAAATTAAAAATATAATATGTATTTAACTGTTTGTACAATCCTGCACTTGATAGAATAGACACACAACAAAAGCTCTTAAGGAAAAAAGTGTTTATGTATTTCTCTTGCAAACATTTGTCATGTTTTATAGATGTATGTTCAAAAGAAGCTAGAAAGCTAATATGCCATGAAAGTTAAATTTAAAATTAACAACATGATGTATGGGGAAAACATAAAACATCTGAGAAAACTTATCACAGCCTTGGGTGGCCGGGTCAACATTAAAACATTAAACACTGTACCCCCACCCACCCCATCTCAGCAATGTTAATTATAACTCAAGTAATTAATATTGTGAAAATAGATGCAAACATAACATTGACATTATTTCACACATTGTATCACCAAAAGTTTTTTTTAACAAATGTCTATTTTTTTTGGGTCTCCATTTCCTGATTTCACAGTTATCTTCTACACAAAATGTCAACCCGGTGCACAACAGTTCTATTTCTTTACCAGTGGTACCACTTAATCCTACTAAATCTCATAGAATTCAGCTGTGTGTAGTATCATCGGGTATATTCTTCCTTTCACCACTCTGATTTACAGTATAGATTACATTTCCTATATCTCAGCACGCCCTCTCTGCTTTGAAACCCACGAACAGGACACCGTTTTATTTCGAATACATCTAACTGATCTCACAACTCGTCCCATACCAGTGTGAAAAATAACACCTCTTGTTCCAACCTTGGACAGTTTAGGATAAAAGTGTTTGAGTGTGACCTTATATACAAACATTTCATGCTTGAATACCAAAAATATACCTTTTGATATCGCAGTACTTGGTTTATCTACGCTTGGTGAAAGGTTTGTTGAAGTGAACAGTCTTACTTTTCCACCCAGCCGAAACTTGATAGGCTTTGATCCAGAAAAGACCATTTAATCAAGAATGACATTCGTGTTAGTCATTCTTACTGTCCATTTATCTGTATAGACTGGTATGAAACAGGGACATAATCAAATTCCTAGATGTAAACAGTGTTGTTATCTAGATCTCTTTTTATATGACAGTATATATATTGAAATGATTAATAAAAACTATGAATAAGAAATATGCTACAACAATATTTCAAACAAAGTGGTCTGGACACACACACACACACACACATGCATGCACGCATGCACACACGCACGCACACACACACACACACACACACACACACACACACATACATACATCGTAATATATCAAATACTGTATATAATAATATTATATCACTTATTATAACAGCTTGTGAATGGAATTATGTCTTTAATTCTCTAGTAGATGATTGAACAATGTTTCCATAACATAATACAATGTTACAATAGCAGCTATTAACTACTTAATAGATTAACAACAATCATAGAACATTAGTATCAACTTGTTGTTAATATGTATCTATACTATTCATAAAATTTGGACCTGGACAAAATAATTTAGTTATTTTGAAGTTTTCACAAATAAATGTTATCTGGGTCTAAAATTGTTGCTTACTTTATTACCGGTAACAAACCAGTGATCGCTAATAATACTTCTAATATAATATAATCTTAAATTCACACTAAATTGACAATTATTTGCAGATGCCTTCAAATACAAATTTTGAGAATGTGATGAATCACAACGCAAATTTGTCCTTTTGAATGTTTATTTTTAATGCAATTGTAAAACATCCTCACCTGTTTCTGTTTTGGTATGGAATGTGTCAACAGCAGCCCAACAAAAGATTATTTTTTTAAATATTTCGAAAATAAATGCTGTGCTGTTATATTGCCAAGAAAGGAGGAGTCCCTAATTTTAGTGATTTTTGTTTATTTATCACAATTTTAAGTGCAAGTCTAGTCACACACACGCATGCATGCATGCATGCACCCACCCACCCACCCACACACACACTAATAAATAAAATAATGTTTTCACCTGCCATTATAGATTAGTGAGAAACAAATCTTGACTCTGAATCATAATGAAGCATCCTTTTACCTTTATCACCCAATCCTGCCAACCATAACATTAATTCATTGCAATCACAACCCTCAGAGTAAACAATCAAACCACCTAGTATTTTCTATTGAACACCCAACACTGAACTGTGAACAGTATTGTCTATTGAACACCCAACTGTGAACAATCCAACCAATTGCTGCAGGTAATTAACTACAACAAACCACTGGCTGAACTGCGGCTGTAGTAATTAGCACACCAGGGTCTAATTAACACCTCGTTAAGCATGTTAACATCAATTATGGATGAAGTGCTGAAAGTACACACAAAGTACCTTAGTTGAAGCAGAATGATTGACAGCTCATAAAGATAATTAGCCGATCTATAAAACAGTGTGTTGTGATCATAAAACATGCAAATGTTTGTGTAGTGTAAATCGTACAATATGTTTTGTTTCAATGACAGTTTGTTGTTTTGCTATTTTGCTTGAGAACAATTACAATTACAGTGAATGGATTGATTTTATAGTTGTTTTGCACATTGATATATTATTTTAATGATCATGGTGATTGTGCTCGTAGACCAATCAATATCTATAAGACCAGGGTATCGTTTCTCAAAGTGACCATAGCACTCTATTAGCGGTGTATTAGCTATCGGCAAAGATAGTGCTATGGTCCCTTAGCGGCTAAGAGAGCTTTGAGAAACGATACCCAGAACTAGATTGGGTGACATGATAAATAGTAATCTTAAATATGTATATTTTTCTTTTCAGTATTTATTATAATCTCAAAATTGACGCTTGCAAACAGTGTTAGAAATTACTGCTGGCCCGCTGGCCTGGCCATTTCTCCCAATGCTAAAGGTATCCTAAGGGCCAGTAGAAATTAATGTTTTTTGTAAACGTTTGTTATTTGTATCATTATTCGGGCCAGTAGGTTTCCAGCGGTAATTTCGAACACTGCTTGCAAAATTAATCTATCAACATTTTGACACAAGATATTACATACAAAGTCCATTTACAAATTTCCCTGAATTGAGAGAAAGTTAATATTAAAATTGATAATTGGATATACATTTGTGAAACTGATATCGGTAATGATGAATACAAATTGCGCACAAACAACAAAACTCTGTAGGACTATTGTCAATACGCTCGTTGATTGGACGCCTGTAATGGAGCACATTCAGGATACATTATGATGAAATTTCACACCTAAATTGCTTCTAAATGGTGCGAACACAGTAAATGGGGAAAAACAAGCCACCTATTGACAGGAACTCGAGACAGCTTTGTATAACAACCAACCAATCAACAGCATGAAATGTGTACAGTATTCGAACAAAAGCTGGTCATGTTTCTGAACTAAATGTAATTGTGAGAATACTGAGAATTAGGGGTGACTATCACAGGTAATTTCACTATCATGATAGTATTGCAATAGTTTAAATTACTATCACGACACTATCACAATTTGACAAAGATATCGCGATAGCATCACGATAGTACTTGAGTATGCAAAATGAATGTTAAATGCATATATAATATTTACGGGTTTGTTTACATATGTCTTGGTCAAACATATTTTATTGGGTAATAGCTACATTTCACGCATATCCCACTGGTTTACACTATTTTCAGACTTTAATATCCCTCTAGGCTGCAATTGACGTCATTAGTTGGAATCAGGGTCAAGTTTGAGTTTCAGAAAATAAGCAGAGATAAAAAGAAATTTTTAAAAAGAAATATCGGAACTATATAAGTCAATCATACTTTCGTCAATAGTTATCGACTGCTAAGATTGCTATCGATATATTGCTATCGGGACACACACTATCGCAATAGGCCGACTTATCGACTTATCGTTACACCCCTAGTTGCTACACATTGCAAAAACGTTAAAAACTTCATTATCCCTTCACAGTTTTCCGTAAAGTATGCCCAAACTACAAATTTCTTGACACGAGATTCCACGTTATTTTGGTTCGCTATTATCGCCCCAATAAACAGAACGGAATGCGTAATCTTTTGGTGAAATTATTTAATTTTAAATTGGTACTTACGAATATATAAACCATAACTAATGCATGATTGGATGCACAAAATGTAATGTATGTGTCATAAAAAACGCACAGCTCATCTCTTTCCTAGTGTTATATTTTTTATGTTTTGGCAAACAAAGAGAGCGCTAATTTTGTGCATCATATAACTATATGAAATTAGATTAAATATTAACAAGCGACATATTGTTTAGTCATGTGATCAATATCCCGATATTTTGTGACCATCACAAAAACAAAACTAAAACATGATACTCTCATAGCATACCACTGATAAAAAAAAAAAGATGTATAAATTATGAAAACTTTAAAATTTGATGCTAGTGTCCGTCCTCTGTCAAAAGCATAAAACTATGCAAAATGTTCTACTACAACATATTCAGCCTGGGTCATTGACTGAAATGTGTACACATATTCAAATATTAAAAACAACAAAAAGCCATGCAATCATATTATTGCCATTAAAGTCCTGCTCCGTGATCTCCCAAATGGAACACAATTGAGAACAGCAAACTGATTCACTATAAAGGTATGCTCAGTGTTTCTCATAAAGACATTCTCCCACTGAGTGCTGCACTTAACAGCCCCCACAACACCTGTTAACCAGCAACCTACACTATCTATGTCACATTACCATGTGTATGTGTGCCACTGCTAGAGCTTCACCTCTACATGATGACAATAAATAGCTAGATGACAACAATAAATCATCAACACTAGGTCACCAATATTTTCGCTCTGCCACCTACCTGCCTTTCCAGGTCAATTCCATACCACAACAAATTATCCTCCTGTTCAAATTGCATCTTCCTCACAACTAGTCTTTAACACTCTTAATCTATCTTAGGTGCTGGAATATCGTAGTGGAGAGTCCTTTTGAATATAAAGCTATCAGTGTTCCACCTTTTGTCAATAAACAAAAGCACCGGGAAGCGAGACACAAACTACAGCTACGGGTCAAGTTGCAGGCGACAAGACCCGCACCAGTCTAAATCATTCAGCCGACAGATTGGTGCACTTCTCAATAGCTTGTATTCTACTCATATCAATAAACACCACTATCTCGGCACACAAGGATCTGGGCTATTTATAGAAGTCCTTTTTTCTTCTCCATTCACCAGTCTGGATGGAGATTGTGCTGTATGGCCACGCTTGTGACAACCCCCCACCCACCCCCTTAAACACACACACACACACCACACACCACACATACACCACATACACACCACACACACACACACACCAACTAGAAATGTATAGACTTCTGCATCTAGAATAGGCTTGTAGTGGAGCTTTCTTACAGCCAGGTCAGACCTAGGGAGGAGTATATACATGGAGTCGTTCATAACGCTATTCGGCTGGAGTAGAATGTATACCCTGTGTTGTCAAAGAACATGCTCACCATGAAGAAAATTCCGTGTCAGGCAGTAGTTTTCCTAGGGCATTGAGAATATTTCAACTGCATTTTATAACTCAATATGATGTGAAAGTACAGTGTGAAAGAAGACAAACCAAGTAACAACAGTTTACACGCTTGAACAACTTTTGCTGCAATCTCAAGTGAAGGAATGAGTTCAGAAAAAATCGGAATCTCGCGTCTCCCCAACTACCCCTGGATATTCACGCAGCGACATAATTTTGGCATGTAATGCACATATCGATATCACGTCATTGCCAACTTTTGAAAGCAGCTGTTAGGGAAATAGCTTTTAAACAGTTATCCTGGATAGATAATGATACACCATTAGCTGCAAAGATACCCTATAGTCGTGTTAATTTAACTACAGCCCCTGGTTTTTTTCAATTGATAAATGAGCCAGGTGGCAGAGCCACTAGATTCTCTTCATAATAGTACCCACATGCCTCTGTGAATATGGAAGATTTCCACCAGGTCACTATGCTCTGTATCAGTGTCCATCTAATTGAACATCTATATAGTACATACAGCTTGCACCTTTAACTTTAATAGAAACCTACAAAACAGGTCTATCGTAACTATTAAAACATAAATGTATATTAAAATAGTTTATATTATGGAGAAGCAGTTGATAGTTTACAAACACAATAAATAGTTAAATGCACATAATTGATACAATGCTATATAGTTTATATGGGCTGTTTCATAATCAGCGTGCCACTTGGGAATTTTGCATAAAATGTTCATTAACATTTTTTACCTAACATTATAGAATAGGTGAATCTTGTCCGTAATTTTTTTTTATCTTCTCCGGAAACTGGTTCGCATGAATGAAATGGACCAAAATACACTTGCTATTTTGCCTGGATGTCATAGAATCACTGGTACAATCAGTTATTGTCCAAAATAATTTTAAAAGCCTTTGATTCCACTTTCTATTTTTCCAAAATATCACCATACAAGCTGTTGTCAAGAAATGTCTTCTCCGGAAATCAATATGTTCATTATATAATCAGCATAATGGACATGAAAAACATCTGTATTACTGTTATTGCTGCTTTTTTTCAATAGGCCTGATGTAATACTATATAAATCATACATCATCAGTGATTTCATTGGACATATTGATGGTACAGCAATCCATGTTAATGCATGTCAAAAAATATTTTCTTCAAAACATGACACAAAAATATAAGTTATCATGAACAAACACTATAAAATGTATACAAATCATTCTATGGACTTATTTAATTGATTGATACTCCTGGAAGTAATGATATATTCAGAAAATGTATTACATTCAACTATTATAATACTTGAAAGAACTTTCCGGAGAAGACATTTTTTTTTGACATTCACTATAGAACTTTATTAGAAGCTTATTGGTCTTCTTATATCAACTTAACAGATTTCAATAATGGTGGTGGCCAATTATGAAAGAAACTTCAAGACATTTTTATACTATTTCATTACATTACTGCAGTGGTCATAGTGCAGTATCATACCATAATTGTTTAGGTGGAAGAACTTTGGTATAATACTGAAATACGAGTAAACCATGCATATTGATGTAACATGTCTCACTACTTCAGATCCTGATCATAACAGATTGGAAGCACACAAACTGGTAGTTCAGAAACTATTATTGACAATAATGTGAAATTTAATATGAAATGATAATAATGTGAAATCTAACAGGACATGATATTGCAGAAGATTCTAGAGGACATTATTTCTGTAATCAGCCAACCAGAGATGCTATTGGGTTTCACCAATTCTTAATTATTGTGATCATGGTGGTACAAAAAGTATTGCTTCCCTATCATCTAAACATGTAGTTCCATATTGCCATTAATTA
>JAVCKZ010048027.1:0-18658 GCA_034780755.1 Lepetodrilus elevatus
AAATCATATTTTATGTTAAATAGGGGAACGTTCCGCTATTTATCTCCGTCATTGATGCTTCTCTGTTTTACGCACGAGCAAACAGAGTTATGTCCCTTTGCATCATCGCTAAAGAGCCGTTGGCCGTGTTTGATTTAAACCCGACTATAAGAGTCGGAGAAGGGTTGCAGTGAAGATTTGTCAAACACTCAGCAGTGGAAAGCTTTTTGGAAGTACAAACATGATTTTATGTATGTCAAGTGAATGTACTTTGCAGTTATATAGCTAAGAACTAGTCCAAAACAACCATAAATATCTGTGATATTTTGACTTTAATACATTAGATAAATTTGCATATCGGATTGGTATGGGGGTCATTACTTTTGTACAATCAATAAAAACAAATTGTCAATCTATGGTAGCATATATTTGATATTGCTATATTTATTTATACTAAAATTACCACAATGTGAGATGCATTGATAACAAAACCTCTTCTTTCAGCAAAAGGAAAAAGATTTAGAAGGATCGGGAGAATACGGTGAAGCGAAGAAAATCCTGGAAGCTGCTGTAGTTGTGTTGTCATCATAACTGCTCTGTCTAGTCTCCAGCACTCAGTATCAGCATGTGTTTCAACCACAGACGGTCAAGGTAGTGCAAGCATGTGGTGCAGCAAGGATCAGGGTCAATTGAATGCAGATTACCGAAAACTAGGACTGCATTTCTGTAAGATCGAGATGGATGTGATATTTTGATTGTTCACTGTAATTATAATAAAACTTACAACCATGTAATTTTCAATTCAACTTTGCCAATACAAATATTGAGAGGTGTTTTAAAGGCATTTTATCACAGATGTTAATATCCAATTTTGTTTTATTGTTCAGTTTTCAAATTGTGAACTGCTTTATGTGAAATAGAGATGCAACGTGTAACATCCCGGTCACAACTTTATCGCGATATGGTTGTAAAATGTTCAGTTGTATGTGATTTAGGAATTTTTTAGTAATCAACAGATTCCAAAATTTCAAATAGCAATATTTAAGTGGAACAGGAAAAGTTTATATCCGATTAAATGTCTAGGTAATAACGATAATAATAATGTGCAGTTTTTATATAGCGCTAAATCCACCCTACAGCGTGCTCAGAGCGCTGTACATTATTAATGGATATGTGTGCACTCAATTCATTCTCAGCTCCCTGGTGAGTACGGTATACAACATAATGAGTACATTCATTTTTGTGTACCATATTTTACTTTTTGACAAGCGCTTTGAATTTGCCTGTTGGTGGTTGTATTGAAGGGAAGTAACTCTTCATGTAATAGCAGGTTGTTTTTCTCTTTTACAAGTGGGTCATTCTGCTCTATAATGAATTGCATTGCCACAATTTATTTTCATCAAACATTTGTCAATATTTTCTGAGATCTGTTAAATTTTTATTAATGTCAATTTCTCAGAATTATATTAAATTCTACTACAAAGTGTTTTCAATCAGAATATGTCACATTTATTCAGGGGTGGATCCAGACGGGGGGCCTCAAAAATGTATTTTAGAGGGAACTTGTAATTTAACCATAATATATAATACATGTTTATTGAAGAACATTTTCCAATTCTAGGGGAGGGCGCAAGCCGGGTGAGCCCCCACCTGGATCCGCCACTGATTTATTCAGTACTTTCCTAATTTTGCATTATGTTCTCCGAAAGCCAGCAATGTATATTTATACAATTTTCAATGTGGTTTTTTAAAATTAAATTTTGTTTATATATATTCATTCCATGTACCACAGTATTGTAAAGAGCATGTATAATAATTGTTATGGATTGATTTTGAAATGACGTAATGCAAGAATGTCCATGTTTATTGTTGCCCAATTTGTTTGTGTGTAAACTGACAAGAGTGAGTGAGATATACATGCTTTTGGTTTCTTTCAAATCAATTTGTGTGTTGCTTGTTGCTACATTTGTTGCATATGCCTCTCAGTACTTCATTTGCAAGATGCATGTAGCACGCTTTCATCTTTCATCCATCCATTTATATCTGTAATATCTCAGATACTTACCGGTACATCACATTACAATATTTTGTACTACATAGATAGCTCCTTGCTGCCTAAGAAAAATAATGTTGCATACGTTTACTTTCACCTTACTACCTGGTTTCATCTTCGAAGCCCAGGCTATTGCTTATTGGTCAAATATTTGAGGATGACCTGGTTGGTGAGATATCTGTAATTAATCTTTATTTATATATGACATTTAATTCATTTATTTTATAAGCTGATAAATTCAGTGCCATATATGTATTCATATATATGCTGGTATGTTTTCTCTCTCAGCTTTCCATATTCACAATATTCCATCAATCTTTAGATAGGCCCGAAGTTACAAAACTCAACACCAAATGTAAAATGTGATCTAGCAGTCAGCATGAAAGCTCCTGGGTCAGGTCTCAAAGCTGTTCCTCCTCTGGTATATCCGACAATCTGTTGCATGGCTTTGGTGTCAAATAAAAGTAACAACTGAAGTTATACAATATCTTCTGTACATTATTCTGAATTTCATAGGTTTCCACGTGGCGTACCAAACTCAATTGAGACACTGATAGAATTGAAATAATGTTGAAAACTGCTATTGACAAACAATACGATTGTGTAATGCATTATACTGCTACGTGCACACACATACATACTGAAATACAACATTACCTGTATTGTGAAACTCGCGGTCTTAATGCATACAACACAAATACAATTATTGTGAAACTCTTTTGTTTTTTTGTTGTTTTTTAATGCCGCTTTCAAGATTCTTTAACTTGTACAATGGCTTGTCAGTTTAGGACAGGAGGTAACTTGCAACATCCGTAGCAGTGAATGTTGCAATAAACCTGCGAGCACCAGCTGGTACTGACAAACCAAGGATGATGACATTCTACCGTTCTACCATTACACTCCAGCCCGCCCCTCGACTTTCTTGATTGAAATTCGATCAAGTTTGCATACATATTGCATACAAAGTATTAGTTTTTATTAACTCGTATAATTCAGCACTATACTGATCTTTATGGGTCGATCATACTGACTGGCCCGAATGCCATTCTGTTTGTTTTCCCAATAGGAATTTGTGTTTTCGGGGAGCGAACGGATCATATTCGGGAAGCATTCGGTGTGTTATAGGAGCATGCGGAACGGCATTAGGTAGCTCAAAAATATGTTTGTGCAAGTTCAAAATAATCGACCATCCGAATGTGGCGTCCATGATTCTGAAAGCATTCTAAGAGTATACGGCATGTACGGATTTCCGTTCAGGAAGCATGCGTCTAGTTCTTAGTACATTCGGAATGAACATTTGGAGGTGCTGGGTTCCGTATGCTTTCCGAACACCCAGAATGGACCTAGAATATGACGAATGCTTTCCGAATGTTTTCAGTATCCTCGGAAAGAGTTCGGTCAATTCGCGCTGTTCGGAAAGGAAACCTTTCGAAGTCAACATGCTGGAAGCATTCTGAAACCATAGTTTACTGAAAACAAACGGAAAGCATTCGGTGATACATTGGGGAAAACACATTCGTAGGGACATTCTACCAGTTTAAAAAATCACACCACTTTCGTATACGGAAAACAAACGGAATGACATTCGGGCCAGTGTCATCGACCCATAAGGTCATCTCCGATTGCCTGCAGCAGGGAGAGGGTTAAGCTTCGTCTTTTCATAAATTCTTCTATTTGTCTTGGTGTTTTCTTCACACTGCCATCTACTACAGATGTTCGTGCTAAACTACATGTATAGTATTTCAATATGATATAAGTTGCTAGCTCTATAAATCACTTCACTCAATTCCTAATTTCCTCAAGACGATAATTAAACTTCTGGTTTTTTTTACGACCTATTGTTAGCGCTTTGAGCATGCTTAGTAGGTGGTGTTTAGCGCATTATAAATATACTATATTATTATGAAACGTGTGTGGGGTGAGAATTAGATAAGACGTCTAGATTTGTCTTTTACGTTTGATCATGCTTCCAGGTCGCGAGCAATGTGGAGTGGATAGTTTATAGCCAGTCAATTACTGAGTCAGTCTAAGTTTCTTCCCATAGGCACTATACATAATACGTAATAGTTCGACCTGCCATGAATGTAGCCTACACGTTGTAACCCATTATCAAATTCTTATTTTAATTCTTATTCTTATTATTATCTCTACTGAATTTACGATTAATTTCACATGGTTGGTAACTTGGTATACGTGTCCAACTATTGCCACTACTGGTCAATGGGTCCTCTCCTTGTATACAAGCAGTGTCTGTATGCCTTTGTATCAATACATGGTATTTCCCTTCTGATTTATAGTCTAATGCCCCAGGGGCTTGTATATTTCCGGTCAATCATAACTGGTTCCTGTCTATAATATGATGTCCCAGGGCCGGTGTTTCTGATAACCTGTCGATTATATGTATCTCACCTCGGTACAGTATGACCCTGGGGATTATTAGTAGGCCTAGGTATTACGAGACATTTCATTTCGTCGGTATGGGATATGTAGTTACGTTAGAAGGTTGTTACATAGGCCATTGGTTATTCAAAAGTGATTGTGACTTAATTTAGTAGGCCTGTACTGGAAAGCAGATAATATACTGTGTAGCAACCTCACGTAGGTAGGCCTAACTATATACAACCTCACGTAGGTAGGCCTAACTATATACAACCTCACGTAGGTAGGCCTAACTATATACAGCCTCACGTAGGTAGGCCTAACTATATACAACCTCACGTAGGCAGGGCTAACTATATACAACCTCACGTAGGTAGGCCTAACTATATACAACCTCACGTAGGTAGGCCTATATACAACCTCACGTAGGTAGGCCTAACTATATACAACCTCACGTAGGTAGGCCTAACAATATACACTGTAGAACCTCACGTAGGTAGGCCTAACTACATACAACCTCACGTAGGTAGGCCTAACTATACAACGTTATGTAATTGCGGTAGGAACCAAATGTGACAAAATACATCGAAACAAAAACATTTAAATATAAATTTATGAAATTCCAAAATGCCACATGGAAGTAGCATGTAGATGCATGTATACATGTCATTACATATCATGTGTACTAATACTTATACAATCTGTGTCTGTAAGGATTCCATAAAGATTTACATATAAACGGTCTCCTGAGATATGTCACTGTACACATAATTTACCATCCAATGAAAAACAAAGAACATTTATCTTTTGAGCAGATAGTTGAGCAGATGAACTATTTTCGTTGGATTTATTAGATTGAAATGTCGCTCAGTGATAGTTCCACTTCCGGTGTAGTTGCCCTCTCGTTGCTAGCTGGACTCGTGTGGCAGGGCTCCGGGTAGGCGCTCATTGACTTATAGGACATGCTTCTAACATGTTCCAGCTTAACCAAGTTCTTTAGTTTTAGTGGCAGCGGCAAGTTGTCTACTCTGTTCGGAAGGGTTCTACTTAGACCACGCCGGATCTTGAAAACACACAAGTCTTGCAAAGACCTCGGATGTGACATCATTTTCCTAATGTCCTGCAACATTCCAGACCTTTTCCGATATGCCGGTTTGTGGCTCTCGTTGTAGATATCGTCATCTTTCATGGGCGTGTATCCAGCTAGGAGGAACAGATTGCAGAAGGCTGAATGTCCACACATGACCGCCACGGCGAGAGGTGTTGCCTTGTGACCCCTGTGCCCGGCGTCCAGAGGGACGTTGAGGTCAAGAACAAGATGGCGGGCGACCGTGTACATGTCTTCCAGGATGCAGCAGTCCAGCGGAGTCTTGTCTCTGTGTGCCACCGCCTCGGGGTCAGCACCTCTCCTGGACAGCGCGGCCGCCATGGATTCCTGCTTGTTTTTGATGGCAATGTAGAAGGGCGTTTCGTCGTAATCGTTTCTGGATTCTATGTCGGCCCAAGCATCAAGCAGAGAGTTCATGATCCTTTCTGAGCCGTATTCCGCTGCATTGTGTAGCGGGGAGCTTCCCGTGTTGTCCATGACTTGGATGTCTGCTCCCTGTGAGATGAGGTACTCGCAGACGGCATCCTGCTGGAACTTCGCGGAATAATGCAGGGCGGTCTCCTTCTTATGGTTACATATGTCCACGGAAGCTCCATTGCTCACCAGATACTTCACCACGTCCAGGTGTCCGCTACGGGTGGCGAGGATGAGTGGGGGGTTCCCGGGATGGTTCACATCCGGTTCGTTGACGTCCTCGTGGAAATCCTCAACAAGGCATCTCACAACGTTCAGTTTCCCTGCACTGCAAGCTTTATGTAGCGTCTGAGTCAGCCAGGTTTCGTGTGTCCTGTACCCGTATTTGAAGAGAAGGTGGAATAGGTCTACTCTTCCCGACGTTGCTGCAACATCCACTGGATAACTCAGGTCGTAGGTCCATAAACAACTACCGCTGTGCAACATGTACAGTTTATAGAATCTCTCTCTTGTCAAGTTGTTCCTCTTGATATATCGTGCAATTTCTTTGACAGGTGCATCCTGTTGGATAAGTTCAGCAAGCTCGACCAGATTCTGCTCAATATGTGACTCAGCACGAAAACAGGCTAGACCCATCGTAGAGTGCGTATCGTAATTAAGTGTTTACAGTGCCCTGTCGAGTCGGTAAGACGTGAACGTACACAGGTGACAAGAAGCTGAATCTATAGTTCATACAACATTCTTATAGGATACTTCGCACTTGATTGTTCTGGTGTGCACGCGCGCACCGCTCTCGTGCAGTGCCGTCCTGTTCATTCAGTATGGGCACTAATTCCGATCAGTCTCCGTATCCACGATTCCGTATCCACGATTCCAGCGTTGTCCGATCGTCCATTTAAAAGTTTCGACCAGGAAGTGACCTCTTTACGTGGCGTCTCGCAGCCCGACTCACCTGTACTCCCGACACTGTCGGTGAAGTCGGCGTATTTGTATCCACCTACGCAGTGCTATACATACTCCTCACACTGTCAGTGGCCCACTAGAGCGTGTACACTTGAGGGAGCTCCTATCTATAGTACGAGACTGATTCTAGCCATCGCAGCCACACCGAGACAGAGAAGGGCGGTAAATTTAGACCCGCTGTCATGGTTTATGGTTGACCCCCAAGGACAACTGTAATATGGCCGCTATGCAAACACAGCTGTACATATAAAACCTTCACTGCAGTCAACAGCAAATTAAGTAAATATTGATCGTAACAGAATGACAGACGTTATTAGGCTTATATAGTTATGACCGGAAATATAATTATTCGTTATTATAAGTACTATCATAGGGCAATACTTATTAATATTTGACTATAAATGATTTATAACCTGAAAGGCAGAAATTGGCATAGGAGTAGGCCTATAAGTAACTGGAGTCATGCAGCTATGCTGGTAATCAACACTAGGCTATAGTAGGCTAATTTGATACATTCCATGGAGGCTGACGCAAGAAGTTATACTTGTACTCGTCGACAGATACTCGTATTGATCAACAAACCTGTTACTCGTGTATACAACCCTGATAGACCTACTCATAATATATAGACAAACCAGATACGCGGTACTCGTATCAGACAAACCAACCCATGAGACAACTTAATTAACTCTCTCCATACTGGAGGCAACCGGAGATGCCCAAAAGAAACGTGTCTATACCTAATTCAGCGAGGACAGCGTTAATTAAACTGAAATTCGTTTAACGTGGCATACTTAAAATTGATATTCAATCCATTACTTCTAAGTGTCTTGTGTATATACAATATAGCACTTTCCTGACTTCTATACTATATCCGGGAATAGCATATAGTCGAATACAGAAGATAGCCTACTCGGTGAAAGACGAGAAATTAGCACAGTGATGTAATAATAATAGCTACATAATATAAAGTTCTAACATAAAAGATAATAACCAATACAATAACATAAACAGAATGCGGTTACTGATACACGGATAAGATCATATAAGCAGGCTCGTAGCTATAGGGGTATTTTAATGTGGACGTATCAGTATACTGTAACTGTATTATATGCTTATGCTTTGATTTTAAAAATAACGTTAGCTAGCCATAGGAAGTTTATGTGAAAGCGTCTGCGTGTCTGCTGCTACGCGTCTGATAAGGTACATGTGCTCAAACAGACTTTGGTAACCAGCAGCTGTTTTGTGATATAGAGTACTAGTAGCATAGTATAAATAGGAAATCTTACAGGAGTAAACATTTGTTAAAAATGCGTCCGTGAATATTACGTCAGAATTCTTATTAACGGAATATTGCGAGTCTTGGATAACGTCTGTGATATATTTCTGGTGACCAATGAATTCCTACACGAAGTAGATTAGGGTAGCATCGTACATCAAACACAACAAAATTGTTTGAGTAATTTTCTGATGTGAATAGTGTTTCTCAATTAACAAAGTCTTCTTTTCTTAATCTCCCTTCAAACCACCTCGTGTCTTCTTCCTCCTTGAGCGACCCAATATTTTCCACATTGAATAGAAAAATATGTTTAAACTAAAACACGATCTCTAAATAGTTACGTACAAACTATTTCCATCCACGCATTCACAATGTTCACAGATCCTCATGATGGATGCAAGACGCAATGTAGAAAACTAACATAGGAGACATGCTCATTTCGCCAGGTGACTTTAAGATTACAGAATGTAGATGTGTACCAGGTTCTCTATAAGGTCACACGACTCACAGGTGTGTTGTATCGGTCACGTCGACATCGAGAAATAAACACTGAACAGGTAATGCATTTGGTCATGCGGTATGTTTATTAAATATTGGTTTGGCTACATGTTTTGGCAATTGCCATAAAACACAATAGAGCTTGTATACATACACCCCATGGTCAATAATATAGATAGTGTAACCCATGTTACTACATAGACTTCATATACTGTTGAGGAATTGAAAGACTGTAATTAACAATAGTATAGACATATTTAACAAGCAATAGAATTATAAAATACATGTAGAAACATACAGAATGGATTTCATTTGATTATTCATATAACAACATATTTCCTTTATTTAAAAGGAATTTGTACCACTTAACTGTAGTGATAAATCACACACATTGGACGATCAGAAAATATCGTTTAAAGGATATATGTATGGGACTTGTAGTTATTATATATATGGACGGAAATTGTATCACACGGAGAGTATCAAGTACGGATCAACAAAAGTTATCTTGGAACAATATACCACACCGGTAGTGAACAACAGTACGAGGCTTGGATGATTGGACCCAGAACTAACTCATCGTCACAATTACAACGCACTGTAGTTCCATCAGTGTTGACTGTGGGTCGGGACCTTGGTCATAATAATACAGAAACCGGATGTACCATAACAACATCAGAGTGGATGTTCAACGTTGTTATTAAGAATATTGTCATGGCAACTGCATTGATGCCATGATTGATGCTCAACTTCCAGTTTAAAGATGATGACAGCGAAGCTGGAGGCAACACTAAACCTCAGCACAAGCCTGTAGTGTAGACATGTTCATACCAATCCTACTTAATAATAATGCATGCAAGCAGTGCAAACTACTATCAGTGCACCTAAATGATGCTAAATGCAATAGTGACAATGGTACATGCTGGGTCATCAGTGCCAGAGAAGTATCACATTGATCAATACTATAGCAGTGTCATGGAATAACAACAGTACCGATAAGTGTGCAATTCATCAAAATAATAATTGATATGGGCCCTCTTGTACAAAACAGAGTTCAAGCTGTTTAGAGATTAATTACATTTACCAATTTTAAATCATCAGATGTAGAGATTTTTGATTGACTTAAAATGTTTTCCATTGTAGTAGGAATATTTAACCCACACTCAACTACAGCTGAAGAGAAAACGTTTGTCGGTACAATAGTGACCTGTGAACAATACAGTATGTGATAAAGCTAAATAAATACATTTATCTGAATATATATTGAAATATGCTGTACATACACAACGTAGTTTATCAGAAGAGTGACAGCCAACTAAACACATACAAAAATATATATATAAATTCGAGAGATTTTAACACTGCTAATAGATACATTTTACAGCAACATGTACAAAAACTTCGAAAATTTGCGCAGAGAGAATTATCACAATGAAAGCCATAATAGGCTATATCACAGTCATATAGATAGATAGAATATAGTAATAGAAAACAGTGCATACATCCCCATGATACAAAACTTTGTTTAGTACAATTTCATGTGCAACTCAGGTTTTTAAAGCAAACTTTTAATTGAACATCAAATTGTACTCAAACAGGTTTCGGAACCTGGGAACAAGTTGTGACGATAATAATAGTCAAGCATCGATCACAATGTATTAAATGAGATCTTGTTTTGAAATACTATAATCAATAGTGAAAGTGATTTCAAATATTAAATACAAACAAGACGGAACTAACATGAAACAAACTGCTAACATTACAAGATACAATGAGAGAGAATGTTCCACAATATTATGAATCTTTGATATTTACTACGATTACAGTGAAAAATCACTTCTACATATTTTGTAAAATTTACATATATACATGGTTTTTGGTTTGGCACTGCAGCTCCTAGACCTGAGACAACAGACGCAGATTTACAAAGAAATATAAATTTCACATTCATTTATATTAAATAACTCAAAATAACATACCGGTAGTAGCAGACGAGAAAGACATATTGGTTTATTCACATTTTCAATTTCCAGTAATTTTATAAAATATGTAAATGTTCAAGTCCAAATTAGAGTTTGAACAAAATACACTACATAATTTCTCAAAATCAATTTAAAAAATAGGCTGATATAAGAAACTGGCAACAATATCTCAACAAAAACATAGTGTACGATACACATAAACAACAAACAATTGTGTATATTAAGACCGGTAAATGGTAGAAACAAAGAAGTGACACAAATATTGTATAACATATTATTATATGCATAGAAATAGTTCATAGTGCAACAACAATTAGCTACTTATTCGTTGGTCTTTAAGTGATAATTTTCAATAGATTCAAATATTTAATAAAATGCCAATATCAAAACAATAAATCTAAAAGGATTATTGATAGATCTCACTGAGATAGGAAATAAAACAGTAAACGTGCATCCTGGAATGTGTGATTAACTGTACTGCAGTATCTTACAAGAATGAATCTAGACAGTTTTCACAAAACAAAACACACATTTGATTATAACTGTTATACTGCATTCATTAAATTGCCTATATAATTTGTTTTCAAGTGTATCACTAATACAGTTAATAATTTTGTATTTCTAATGTGCATAATGGTGAGATTTCTATCCTGTCTTGGGCTTTTTGGGACGACAACTCCGCATGTGAACAATCAGTCTGTCTGGGAGGAAAGTTCTTCCACAGACGTCACATGGTACCAGGTTTGCGTTGGCGCTCTCGTAAGCTGCTAGGTTCACAGCCTCAAGGTCATAACCGCCTTTACCTGAATAATTTACATACAACGCACGTTTTAATAATGGAAAACTAGATTTCGTCAAGGGGAGATAATTCGAAGGTCTAGAAGGAGTTGTCTCCCCATATGGTGAGACACATTTCTGATTGGTTGCAATTTTCTTGTTTATTATTTTAAATATTGCATTTAATCATCCATTCTCTCCTGGATATGCTGGAGTAGATCTAAATCCAGTAACAAGTAACGTAAATCTATTTTTAAAACACTACTAATGTTACAAATCAGTTTACTCACCGCTAACCATCCTGACTTCTGGCTTTTTGGGCTCAGGACGTCTGAGATTCCGCGGAAGATTCTCATTCTCAATGTGCCACTTCTTTATGCACTGTGGCTCATGGATGGAAATAGATTTCGTACCAAACTCGCGTCCGCAGATGTAACACACGACAGTCCGAGGCTTCTGTATAATTGCAGGCTTAGACACAGGTTCTGGCTGAAGATGGAGGATGTCATTGGATATATTAATATTTCAAACATGCCGTCTTACTGACGACTGACACATTAGAATTTCAGACAAACAAACAGTATAACAAATTGGTCATGAAACCATATTAAAATTGAAAACAAATATGTATCTAATTATGCTGTATTCTCTGGTTAACTGGGTAAGTAATATGTATTAGTTGCAATTAACGTAATTAATAAGTATAATTAAGGATTTCTAAAACACTGATAAACATTAAATACATAGATTTATTTTAAAATTTATTACACACTGGTATGTAAATAAAAGTGTGCTCTTAAAGATTACCATTTTAAATTTACTACAAACCAGTGTGATTAGTAGAACATTTAAATACACCCACAAAAAAAAAGAAAATTAAATTTTAAAAAGTACATACCGGTGGCTTAGATCCCGAGCCTCCGGCTGTCGGTCCCTTCCTAACTGTGGCTGTCGTGGAGCGGCATGCCCTCTGGTGGACAATGAGGCGATCAGGGGCAAACGTCCGAGCACAATTTGGACACGGAACTAGTTGAGCTTTGGAGGCTTCATACGCCGCTTCATTCATTTGTTCTCTGTGGAATAAGAAAGTAGTGTAAATAGAGCATAGCCTGAGACTACTCTACTACCTGGACAATGAGCTCTTGCAGAATAACGGAGTAACTAATCATCATGCAATAATAATAGGATATTACATATGTTCTATTTTATACTATTAACTTTATTTCCTGAGTTGAATCATTACTAAATAAATTTGCAAGGGTGTCGGTGAATGCCAACATAAAATATTTCACGAAGGGAACTAAACATACAACTGATATTAAAGGCATAATATCACAGATATTTATGGTTGTTTTGGAAAGTTCTTAGCTATAAGTATAACTGCAAAGTACATTCACTTGACATACTAGTACATAAATCATGTTTGTACTTCCACCGCTGTTTGGTTGACAAATCTTTCACTGCAACCCCCTCGATTAAGGCTTGATCTATCTATCATTCAAATGGGAGATAACTCTAATGTTTGCTCACATTCCTTCTTAGAACAGTGATGCATCAATGACACGATAAATAGCGGAATGTTTCCTTTTTTAATATAAAATATTATTTGCTTTATAACTATCGAGTGCTGGGGGATCTAGTTACGATTGTAAGTCTGTTACATGTAAAACACTTTCATCACTACAATGTTTAGAACGCAAAGGACTATACAACTACAAAATGTTTGAACAATATGGTGCCCATGAGTATAGATGCAGTGTCAACAAGTCAACTAACAGCCAATGGAATCGCAAGAAAGTATGTCAAGCATTATGACACACTATAGGTATCTCCATATTGGTAAATTACATCACGGTTTGAAACCAACACACTGGACTGATAGGAGCTATAATATGCCAACAATGTATTTATACATGACAGGATTCAATGTATGAACGGAAAACCCACCTAGTGGCCCCACTTCCTCCACCGATGGCCTGCGGTTTTTGGGGCGGCGGTCTCCTCATTTCCTTCGGAAGCTTCTTGTTCTCAATCTTCCACTTCTCCAGACACTGGGGCTCATGGATGGGCAGAGACTTAGTGCCGAACTCCCGTCCACAGATGTAACAGATGACCGTCTGAGGCCCTCGCTTCACAGGTGGCTTACCCTCCATTCCGTTCATCTTCATCGAGCCTTTACTCTTCGACTGCGGAGTGAGTGAGTGAGTGAGTGAATTATTGTTTTATGTCACAGCGGGAATCTTTCACCCATAGGTGACGACTACATTATTACTTAATAATAAGATTACAAATTAGATATATGCAATAAAATGAAATAAGCATGGAAAGCAATGCCAAAAACCAAGGATTAAAATTTAGAACATTGAGAAATGGACGATAATGACAAGACAATGTATATAATTAAAACTTTTCATAGAGTCCATTTTCCTTTAAAAAGGATAAAATAAGGTGTATATAAATGGGTAAATAAATGTTTAAGTGAAGTTGAAGAATAAAACTTGTCATGCTGAATTGCAAAGTCCACACAGTCAGGCAAGATATGCTTGACTGTGAGGTTCTCGTCACACCCAACGCACTGGGGTCTATCCTCGCCCTTAAAGTGACTCATACACCAAATCAAAGTTATAGAGCTGATGATCCTGTTCCACATAGTGTGATTGATTCCTTACAAATGACCTGCTATCGATGTATGCTCATTTTTCAGTCAGTTTGTTTGTTTACACAAACTGTTAGGTGAACAGCTGATTAACATGACAATGCAATGTTGCTATGCGACTTCATCCAATTGTGACGTAATGTGTTTATGTTGCCTCATATTGTGAGGTTGCCAGATAATTGTGGAGTTGTAAAATTTCAATAATAATTTCAGAGTAGTTTTGAATTGCCTGAAGACAGGACAATAAATCAGAAAATATCATACAAGGTCCAGCTTTGAGTCCTCCAATTGCTTCTAAAGCAATTTGAATTGCCTAAGCTTCAACGGAGAATATGGAAATGTCATCTGGGAGACGGCAAGTAAGAGGTTGACTATTTACAATGATGGCAGCTGTTACACTGACACCATCCTTTGAACCGTCAGTATAAATACTAACGTGATCTGGATGTGAAGATTTTAATTCAGCAAAGTACTGCTTATATACGAGTTGTTGTGTTGTAGATTTTGCTAATTTAGTTAAATCAAGAGTAACAGTTGGTTTCACAATTTGTCATGGTGGGAAATTTAGAAGTTTGTTACTTTTAATATTAGAAATATTGATATTTGTTGTTCCTTCATGCGAATACCAAGAGGAGCAATAGCTGAAGGCTTGTGGTCATACAGAGTGATATACTCTGGGTGCAACACGCAGTTGTGAGCAGGGTTTGAAGGATTGTATATTAATTTAGTGATGAATTGAAGAGAAAGCTTGATTTGCCTCTCTGAAAGAGCGGGTTCATCTCTACATAAGTGATCATGTGATGATACAGGTGATGTGCAGAAAGGCACCCTGTGCAAGCCTGAGGCCATGATGATGAATTGTGTCTATAATTGTTTGACGAAGAACTAGACTCTGAAGAAGGATTGTCAGAACTTGCAGAAGAAGGAACTGGAGAAGGCATGTGTGTGGTTTGCTGAACCTATTTGAAGGGATATATTATCCTCCGTCAATGTTCAGTGTATTGAGATGTCATAGGATTGAGATGGTGAAGCTTTTTTTTATTTAAAATTATATACTTTTTTTTATCCAACATTCTACCACTGCGCTACATCCCAGCTATGTGGTTGTCATTTGACATGCCACAGAAGATGTTGAGACAGACTTGATATATTGATTGAATGTTTTAACCACAGAAGAGTAAGAAGTAGAAGCAGATATATTCATTAAGAGCTGACGAGCTTCCTTGAAGGAGATGTTTTTCTCGTATTTCAGGCCTCTCCGTGATTTTGGACTCTCTGACCCAAATGGGACAGATGTGATCAGATGCTGCAGGACGGCCTTTGCAGTAAAGCACTTTGCTTCATTCTCGCAATCACCGCAGCGATGACAAAGATGATGGTTAGTGCAATTTAATGCATCATGGCTGTACCTGCGAAGCCAGACCGTTCATGGCTTGAGAGGACAGGTTCACCGTGCTGGACTTCGCTCCATCTTTGGGCCTGCATGCTCGCAGATGAACCTGTAGACGGTCGGGGTTGAACGTGCGAGCGCAGTTCGGACACGCGACCATGTTGGCCTGAGCGCTCTTCCAGGCGGCTTCGTTGGCTGCGTCGGGGTCAAACTTGCCTCCAGTTGCTAGAACCTCCGGCTTCTGCGGCAGACGTCGCCGCTGCTCCCGAGGAAGCTGGTCGTTTTCCGCCTTCCATTTCTCCAGACATTTAGGTTCGTGGATTGCAATGGAGGCCGATCCGAAATTCCGGCCACAGATGTAGCAGACGACAAATTTCGGCCCCTTCGATGCAGGTGGATTGGCAGCTTGAGGTTTCTTCTTGTCAGAAGTGAAGGTTGATTGTCGATTGCCAATACTTTGTCCAGAGTCTGTGGACCTGGGAGGGTTGCCGTTGAAATTTACTGAGGTATTCATATCAACGACTTTCGTAGTTAGCGTGCCTACGTCTATCCTTGAATTACTTCCCTTTTCTCCTTTGCTCTTCTTCAACGGTTGCATTGGCTTTCCCGGTCGGCAGCTTCTTTGATGAACCGACAATCTGTCAGGATTAAATGTGCGACCACAGTTTTTACATTCAACTAAATTTGCCTGGGCACTCTGCCAGGCCATTTCATTGAAGCGTTCAACGTCATTTTTTCCACTGCCACCAATTGACGGTAACAGTTCTGGTTTCTGAGGAGGCTTCCTTCTATTCTGCTTAGGCAAATTATTATTTTCAGCATGCCATTTCTTCAAGCATTGTGGTTCATGTATAGAAATAGATTTTGATCCAAATTCACGTCCACAAATATAACACACTACCGACACTGGCTTCTTTGCCATCACTAAGTTGTACACATTTTATCTGAAAGAAATGTAAAAAAAAAACGTTTGATCAGGAATTCATACTATGGCGGGATATTTCACATTCTGGTATTGAGGCCTTGCACGGAACAATCGTCGGATGGCAGAAAACGGCTTGGGTGGCAGAAAACAATGTGATGACGTGAGCAACGGTGGAAAATCCCATTGTCTTGCCACCCACAATGCTGTGTGACGTATTGATTGACGTCGCATGCAAGGTCTCAATTGGCAATAAACAGGACCACCCCTGAAAAGTGTCCGAAATCCCAGGACTTTACTCTACCTGGTAGTTTTTTAAAGGCTTAATATCACAGATATTTATGGTTGTTTTGGACTAGTTCTTAGCTACAACTGCAAAATACATTAACTTGACATAAAATCATGTTTATACTTCCAAAAACCTTTCCACCGCTGTTTGGTAGACAAAATATCCAAATTGTATATAACAATGTATTTTCCGCTGCAGGCGTCGTTCGTGCTGTCTCTATGCGACAACAGTTCTGAGGTGGAGGTATTGACACTGCCCCAGAAGTACCAGTGTCTGGTGTACTACGGCGACTCTCTCTACCACACCGACGAGTTCAAAAAGGCTGAGGTAGGCCACAGCTTAAAGCATACCTGTTCCTTCCGCCGATAACCCATCAATATCGGCCATTGGTGGCTTGTTGCATGACGAGACGGAGTGTAATCTTCTACGTGTTGTCAACAAGTACCATAGCCAATGTGGTTAGTTACAGAAAATGTGTAAATCCATTTGGTCTGTTATGTTTTTTTCTTAGCTATGTAATCATTATGACGTCATAATGTAGTCTTACCTGTGTTACTATTATGACGTCATAATGTAGTGAGATGAGTCACAATGGTCTTGATGCAAAGTGGTTATGACGTCATTGCCCTTGTGTGAACTTTACCCTTTTTTACAACATCTATTGAAATATTCACACCTTATAATAAAGTTATATACAGGTAGAATTGCTTTCAGAATCATAAATGTATTTAATATTTGTTTCCATGGTTTCCAGTGGTTTCATTTCTGATTATTTACCACTGTTGTTATTTGTTGTTTTTCCAGAGTATCTTCAGAAAGTCATTGTTGCTCAAGAAGGCAATCAGTAAATCAAAAGGAAAGTGTGGAACAACAACAGTAGGTTGCTCTTTGTTTAAATATCTGTTTCTATATATCATCCCTGTGTGTTCATGTGCTTCTTCACTTTTAAACTTCTCCGTTTATAACAAGCATATAGTAAAATAATTAATTGCTTTATCGTCGCAAATGGGTGAAAGATTCCTGCAGTGACGTTAAACTCCATATTCACTCACTCACTCACTCACTCATGTGCTTCTTAGCTTTTATTTACACTTATTTTGCATGTTTACATATCTGGGACGACGTTAAGCTCCATAAGCACTCATCACCTACCTGGGTACCCATGTGCCCTGTCCCACTGAAGGTCTGTTGCACTACAAGACTCGTCGCGTATGGGTGAAAGATTCCCGCTGTGACGTAAAGCAATAATTCACTCACACACACACTACAGAAGTTGTAATGCACTGTAAATATTTAGAGAAGTATAAGACTCTTGTGTAACTGTGATTGTTTTGTTGTCTGAGGTCTAGGATTGTGATACAAAGACGTCGTTCATAAGAGAGATGGGTATATGTTAAAGAAATGTTAGTTTATAAGAAACATCATTAAGGAGAAGTGGTTGTGAGAATGTCAGCAATGATTGTGACCTGTCGGTGAGTATGACAACCCTGATTGTGACCTGTGTGACCTTGTGTTCCAGGATGTGACCTCGGAGGTGGAGGTCAAGTACAAGCTGTACCAGTGTTTGGTCCAACAGAAGCAGAATGCTGACGCCCTCAACGTGGTAAGTGTTGCAGTAGCCGATGTCCATCTCACTGTCACAGTCGCTGTGCTGCGTGTTTCTCTGGGATTCTCATTGCATGCTCTCTTATTTAAAATGTTGCGGTTTTACGTAAGTGTCTAGGCCCGTATTCTCGACACTTCTTAGCTAAGAACTTCTTAGTGAGAAAAGATCTCTTAAAATATTAGCATAAGCACAAACCCAGTTAGGTAAATTCTTAGTACTTATGAACTTCTTAGGACTTACAAAGTTTCGAGAATGCGGGCCCTGGTTCTTCTAGTAGTAGAGTGACCCAGGGTTTGCCCTAGCCTTTGAAAAGTGGGAGTCATCATGACTCTCAAATATTTTTTTGGGAGTCATGATGACACT
>JAVCKZ010048038.1:0-18656 GCA_034780755.1 Lepetodrilus elevatus
CTCTCTCTCTCTCTCTCCCTCTCTCTCTCTCTCTCTCTCTCTCTCTCTCTCTCTCTCTCTCTCTCTCTCTCTCTCTCCACCCATTCCTGCTACCAAGATTATAATCTTCTTTTGATGTAAAGTAAAAATCCAACCGTTTTGGTTATGCCTGTAGCCATTGATGTTCAATTTACAAATATGGCATGATGATTGTGAATATGATTGTAAAATCATCACTAAAAGTACATTAGAACGATCACCTGGCAGATACTCTTAAAACTGTGATTACAATAATTCTACAAGCAGTTGAAATTACACCAAACACACATGTGTAAGAAATGAATACAAGACAATAGATAAATGCGATATTTAAATAATTTTAGTTATCATTCTACAATTGTATAATTACCAAAATAGAACATGGAGTAGTATTTATTGCACTTAATCTATAAAAGGATATTGTGTGTCATCACCCTAGTTATATCTTTTCAAGTTCAATGTCATTGATACAGATAGGGATTTGTTGATAGGAATCAAGTTAGAAATCTATTTTTATTTTTTTGGGGCTATTAATGGACAGTGAATACTGTACACGATACTAACACGATGTATACGATACTAACACATGAAGCATTGCATCAAGCAAACAGGAAGTGCTTTCAAAACAATTGAATGATTTGGTGGTTTTTTTTTCAGGTTGTATAACTTCTTCTGAACAACTATGAATTTATCTTTATTAAAATAATATTTATTTAACAAAAACAAATATGGAGAAAAAACAATTGTATGTAAGAAATAATCTACTCGTGTTTTGTTCAGTAATAATAGATGACTCAGCTAGTGCAATAATGCTTTATATTGTTTGATCTTACATGACCCATACAAACTTGTTCTTAATTCATAAAGTACAAACACATACCTGAAAATAGCCTCAATTCTTCTATTCACATAAAGCTGATGAAACATGTCTGTACATGTGTTTACAAAGATGAATGGAAAATGTAGCTTATATCACATAATGTATACCGGGTACACAAAACTACACATTTTGCATACATACATAAATTTCAACATTTTAATTCGTAGTTTTACAATGCAGAATTTTTTTTTATAATAAAACGCCCTGCAACCTTCATCCTACAATGGGCAACTCAGGTTGTCTCCAGTGCTTCATAGGTTAATCATTGGATCCAGTAGTGAAATGTCAATGCTTTATGGCAACAGCAATTAAATAGCTTGTGCCAAGATGTTGAACATACATCGTAGGATATTAATTCATAATCATCAACGTTATGAACACATGTACTCCAATGCTCTAACCATAGAACTTTGCTACCCTGGGATTTGGAACCAGCATAATGAACGTGTGAGGGTTTTCATCGCTGCCACCCTCTAAGGGCTAACTATTGTAAGACCTATATTGTTCTGCCAGTATGCTGCGAGTGTAACGACCACCCTATAATGAGTTCAACCTAGTTGTTGACACTGTCAGAGATGAATGAAACCAGTGGGCAGCCGGTCAACGGCAGCTTGACCATTCCCAGGGGGCGCCACCAGCTGACCAATGGCCACCCTCGTTATCCGCCTAGTTAGAAAATGTTCTGCTCCAAAGATCTTTTAGCAATCCTCTATTCAGACTATTGTCTCCAACGAGCGCTGAGTTTGCTGGAGACTTTCTCAAGTCTTTCACAGAATATTTGCTTTATTGAGTACAAGCAAATTCTTCTGACATGTTCATTACCACATGCATGTACATCTAATGTCAAGGTCACTCTGAAAGCCAGATGTGTTTAACACCCATTGGGGCACATTTGAAACATTTCCAAAATTAAACCTGATAATTGTTAAATTAACGTCTATAAAAAGGCGGAGAAGATATTGATGATTTGTGTCTTGGAATTAGAGTTTTTGTATTTTATGTGGAGACAATGATGACAATTTATTGGACGTTTATTAATGTCTTTTATTAGTAAATACATACTGATTAACATTTGTTTTAAAACAATGATCATGATGGCTTGTATCTTGAAATGGAATCTTTATCACTTTCATGTGGACGCATTGATTAAAACCTCTTGATTTTTTATTCCATCAAATTAATAAAATATATTGAGAATAACATATATATCATTTAGAAAGAAAACAAATATTTATTTTTAATTTGTATGTAACATTTCTTTTACAGCTACATACTAGTATATTTATCTAGTACGATTTCAGTGGCGATTAGTTGAAAACTGTGTGAGCTGTTATCATTAACTGCTTAACTGTAAGCTTTAAAGGCATAATATCACAGATTCTATGGTTGCTTTGGACTAGTTCTTCACTAAAAATGAAAAATACATTCAATTGACATACATAAAATCATGTTTGTACTTCCAAAACCCTTTCCACCGCTGTATGGTAGACAAATATCCACTGCAATTTATACCATTATGATCTACATGTGACATTTATTACATTAAATACTACCTCCCTTTGTACGCGATCAATATCTCCTTATATGATGTAAGACAACACGTTTCCACATGGCCCCCTTCAATGAATAGACCACGCTAGAGTCAATACTTGAAGTATTGACGTATATATAGGTCTCGCCCGATAAAGTCCGTAACCTAAACAAGCATGCACACATAAATAGAATTCATATCGTTGACGCAGATGCTAATTATGGTAAGATAATTACATTGGTGTGATTTTTAGTATTACTTCATCTTGATGTGTTCAGTGAGAACTAACATCAAGCATATGACGATTTATCATATTTAATCTATTATTATAAATGAACAGTTAATTATTTTATCAGAAAGACAAAATTAAATTACACATTTTCAAAATACTTGTTCATTTTTTTTTGTAAAAATAACCAAAATATAGTAGATTTATATTCCAGAAATACACTATATTTCACTAGAGGTTAAGTATTTATCTATTACAGAAATCCATACTACTTTTTTATACAGGAGCTAAAATAGGAAGAGTATATGTAGTGTTTACCTTAAGCACTATTCTACTTCCTGGTTCACATTGAGACTGTAGCCTTTCATGTGTTCATTTCATCCCATTAGAATAAATTTACATATCCCCATCACACCTTTATATTGGTGAATGGAGTCACAAACATCATTAAACCAAATAATCAAGTTGTTGTCACCTAAACAAACCTAATCCTCCCTCAACAGCACAGTAGTGTTACATAAGCTAACAGAATGACTTGATTTGTATACATCACTATACAGATTAAGCAAAGGTGCACACCAAAGCTTTATCAAGATTTCCCTTTGACCTATAAATTGGCAAGCCTTGAGATGAGGCCAGTTTCTTGAAGATATAGTCACAGTACAGTGACATGAGTGAGGTCAGTTTGGACTCTTGGTTGTAGAGTCCACTCGCACAGTGTGTGTCTCTCCCTCCTCCTCCTCCTCCTCCTCCACCTCCACCTCCTCCTCACCAGCTTCTTCTTCCACCACCACAGCGTGAGCCGTGTGAGAGAGTGTCTGTCTGTATCTGTGAGTGTGGAGGCTACCACGATTCATGCAGGCAGCGCAGCCGTTGCCGCACTCACGACGTCTCGCACTCGCGACGTCTCGGCAGTCCAGATCGGATCGCTGGTGGTCGGGGGGGAAACCGCAGCGCCATCATTGATCAGTTCTGGCAATTTTAGAAATATCTCAGTAGCGGCTTGGTGTCATGTGATGAGGAGCCGCAGTGTGGACAGTCCTGCATAGGGGAGGTTGTTTCTGCCACCTCTGTCACCGCGACTGCCTGTGTTTAGCGTGAGAGAGACACACACCCAGAGAGGGGGGGACCGGGAGACTATACCCAGGATGTCGGGCAGATTCCTATTGTGTTGTGCATCCCGGAGCGGTGCCTCCTCCGGGGGAAAACTCGGGGGATCGTACCCATGTCTGGTGTCGCCGTGCATATCCTGTGTAGAGGAATCCTTGCAACAGGTAGGAACGTAACACCCCCGGGAGATGTGTAACTGTGTCAGTATTGGACATGTGTGCAGATGTCACCTACAACATGGCAATGGCATATAGAGGCATGTGTGACATCTTGTGAGACACGACATAGCATGTCACCTTACTAGTATTTGTGTATATGGTACACGCATTTATTCAGGAATGTTACAGGTCGTGTGTATATTTTAAAGGGACATTCTTTCAAAAAATGTCATAATTTAATATGCATGCATGCAAAGAGGCATGTTTTGAGGAATGACATAGTGTATGCCTTAGAAATAAAATCTGACCTGTTGCATGAAATAGGTGATTAAAGAGATATATTTTTTTAATTACTTAAATTTAGTGGTACAGTACTTTATTAATGCGTTTAGTGTATTTAACAGGAATGTGTCGCGGTCATTCGTACATTTTCCCAGTATATTCAGTCTCTAGTGTGTTTGCAAAGCAATTTGGTCGCTATTGAGTGCACTCCGATACATTGATCTACGCACTGCGACATGATTGATGATGATTAACGAGAGCGTAAGGCGATATACACAAAATACTTAAAAGAAACACTGGGTTGGGGGTGGCATTGTCTGAGAACGACCACAGTAAATTAGCTTCCTTTTCATCAATCTAAATTTCACTGATCGTATTTTCATTAGTATGTGTGTGGGCACTGCCATAGCATTCTACAAGTAAAAGTCCTGCAAATAAATAATTTAAATGTTATTCAATTATTTTCATGTATGAATGATTGAAACATTAACATATTAAATTAATTTTGATGCCAAGTTGTATCCTGTGTATTGTATACATTCAGTGTGTACAATATCGACATAATTGATTGTGTATTAATGTCATCGTAAAGGGACATAAACCACATATCCACCAGTAGTTGTCAATATCGCTAGTGTACAAATTATTTATTTTGCACACTTTGGGCTACTTCAGTGGTAGTTACAGTCGTAAGCTGTGAGTGGACATGGAATACATGTAATTGAATAATTACTCGTATGTGACTTTATGAATCGTGAGACGCAGAGCAATCATTCTGTGGATATTGATCATAATTTGTGTGTAATAACTATCCAGACGATGACGGTACAACAATGGACAGACACAGACTGTGCAATCATACTGCAGACTTTTTATGGTTAAAATGCTGAGTTGTTTCTAATTTCTATGGTATTATTTCTCAATTGTTCTGTCTCTTTCATAGTCACTATGATGGTGCAGTTAGTTCAATACAATTCTGTTCTGTTCTGTCAGTTTTCAGAGCAAGCTGGAAGTCATTTTGAAATATCTTGATTTAATAACGAAATCGGAAAAGTGAGGGAATAAATTTAATTAAGAAATAAAATCTCTATTGATTGCAGTATTCTGTTCTTTTGTTTGTCAGGATCAGCTGTCTCGAAACATTTTTTTTTATTTAAAACAAATTGAAAAATGTAACTTTGATTGAACGATGCAGTTCATTAATTCATGATTAGTATATAGAATTGTAGATCATGTGCTATTAACAATATAATTTTCCTTTGATACATTTTACTGTAAAGCAGTTGCAACACATTGACAATGTATATCTGTGTCCTGTGATAACCTCTACAGGCTACAGTTGTCACGTTCTAGTGCTATATGTGTGCAGGGAAAACAGTCCCAGAATATATTGATTATTTTTACGTACAGCTGTACAATTTGATGATATTAATGAGGTCTATTGATTAATATAGCCATATGTCATTGGATTTGCGGTTAGTTAGCATGATGTGGATGAGTTCAGAACAGCTTTTTGGTTAAATATGTCACACATTGGGAAAAATATGCTTCCTTTATGGTTAAATTACAGTAGGAATACGGTCTTATGTTATTTGTTAAATAATGTTGACATTTTGAATAATGTCATTTCAAAACCAAACTATGTCATATTTTATAATAATGTCAACATGGTGAGAATAGTACTACTGTATGTTAAAATACACCAACAGTGGGAATAATGTCAATATTTGTTAAACTATATGTCAACAATAGGAATAGTGCCAAATTTGTTTAAATATTTCAACAGTGGCTGTAGTGGAATGGCAATTTATTAATCTAATACTATCTAAGCAATAAGAATAGTGCCTATAATCTGTTCAAATATATGAACAGTGGCAATAATTCCTTATGTGTTAAACAGTAAGAATAGTACCTTATTAATGTTAACAATGGGAATAGTTCCTTAATTATGACACCTACATGTATGAACAGTGGTATCATGTTGCACCTACGTATATTAGTGTATGTGGTAAACAAATACACACAATAATTGTACATTTACATCAAATTGTTCAATGCATGAGTGTTTTTACTTGATGCAAACTCTCCCAGTGTCATGTCCTCTTAATTCCAAACACGTTGATTAATTCTGTGGAGAAAGTTAGAGCAACATTGATGAAGGCAGGTGATCGGCGGCTGAGGTTCTGTCAGGGTTGGTTCTGTCGGGGTTGACCCTGGACCTTCCCTTCTGAATAACTCCTCCACTGCTTCCCGCCAACAGTTTCCAATAGTAATGGCGCCATGGAGAATTGAGAGGAAAGACTCTGGCACAATTAGAACGGTCAGAGCCCTGAGACGGTGCGGCTCTCAGGGGCTGATGTAGAATTAAGTACCGATGCCAACGTTATGCAAACTCCAAGGCAATTCGCTACCTCATCGTAAGGAAATGACCCTAAGAATGTCAAGAATGCTGCCAGAATTTTATACAGTAGTTTTGTTCAGAAGGTCTTGTGCTGGCAAGTTTGAAAATGGCTAGTGCTTGCAAGTTTGAAAATGGCTAGTGCTGGCAAGTTTGAAAATTGCTAGTGGTTGCAAGTTAGAAAATGGCTGGTGCTTGCACGTTACAAAATGGCTAGTGTTTGCAAGTTTGAAAATGGCTAGTGCTTGCAAGTTTAAAAATTGCTAGTGGTTGCAAGTTAGAAAATGGCTGGTGCTTGCACGTTACAAAATGGCTAGTGGTTGCAAGTTAGAAAATGGCTAGCACTTTAACGTTATGTAATGGCTACCACTTTCATTTTTTTTCAAAATGCACACTACATAGTAAGCCACCAGAAAGAAATCTGTCAAAGTGGTTTACTGGCATCTAGCACAGCCTTCTGAACAGACACCTCATCCTTCTGAACAGACACCTTGGTCTCGTGGACAACGTGTTCTACGTCTTCACTGACCCTACTGAAGTTGATTGCTTATGACCAGTGGTAAAACACTCTCCGCTACCATTACCCAACGTGTTCTTGGCTGACATAATGCTTCATGGCTACTGTTGAATTGCATTTGATTGAAAATGTCTCTGGTGAGTCACAGTGGGTAGAGAAAGCTCTTAGTTGATGTCTCCCGTACAGAGTAGCCAGTTATACTCTCTGATATTATACATAGGGGGCCGGGACTGTAATTGTTCTGTATGTAGGAAGTGGTGCTTGTGGTGATGTGTGTGTGGTAAGTGGGTGACTGGATGTGGGACTGGTGGAAGTTGTGGTGGTGCGGGGGTGGGGATATGGAGCGTGGGATTGGTGAGGCAGGGTTTAGGGTTGGTGAGTTGGGTTGTGGTGTTGCATGAGGGTGAGTTGTTGGGTGCACGGGGTGAGGATATGGAGGTTGGTGATTACAGTAGTGCATGTAGTAGTGGGATGAGTGGCCAGTATTTAAGTTTTCAGATTGGTGGTTGTTATTCTGTCTTCTTGGTGGTGGTGATGGTGGTTGTATCAGTATGGTGGTGGTATCAATATGATGATGGTGGTGGTGGTATCAGTATGGTGGTGAGGGTAGGTTCATGCTGAATACATCACTAAGACTACTCTGCTAAAAGCATCCGTCATTAACAATAGTTTGCTCTGTGTGCACGTAACAAGCTGTTATCACTTAGAGCACCAGCATAGTTCTAGACTCACGTGTAGCGATGTTTGAAGTGTCGTATCCTTCTCTTGTGCACGCTTGATAGATGGCAGGATGTATGCTCCTTTAATTGGCCTGTGAAGTGGAAGGAATGTCTGAGAGAAAAGGTAGCTGAAGTCTTAGTACAGTATGCGAGAGTTGTCTGGAATACTCAAAGACATGAGTGTAGAATTGTTTTAGTCTTTCCTGACCTTCAACACCAGTATATTACATTGTCGATTGACCTCAGATTATGTTAAACATATAATGCTCACTTGGTCATATCTTTAATATCTTTAATGAAAATTTGCATTTTCTGATGTGGTTTTACAAACATGTCAAACATTGTTGACATTATTCATATTTACATAAAGTGTTTATTATCATGTTTATGCAAATAAATAAAAATATAAAAATGTAAAAATATGAAACATACTCAATAATTTATGCCATTATATATGAATTATATAAACATAGCACTGTATTGGTTACTATAGCAACTCTTTTTGATCGGAATGGACAGCTCAATTTCACTAACATTTCTGACCCATTGATGCTAATATTCTTTTTAATATTTAAATTAAATCTCATTTGATATACCGTACATCATATGAATATAAAATAGGCCCTACAGATGCTAGACAGGGCATGTCAATGTACTGGTGCTGCTGGTGAGGTGCAGATTGCGGGCTGACTTCTAGCATGATGACATACATCACAATCTTTGCATTTAAATAGAGTAAATCCTCGGGTAATGATCTGTGCTAAAATGGTGCTTAAATCGGCTTAACAGCATTCAGGAGCCGATACAAAGATGGCTACTTGCACTGGATGTCCACTATATCACGGTGTATGGAAAACAGAATGTCGAATACATCAATATGTACTGACATAGGATATTCCATACCAAATGTATGTCAAATAGGACATATATCAATTGGGACATCAAACAAGTATCAATCTGTTTATGAAATAGGACATCATATATCAATGTGTATGTCAAATAGTACATCATATGTCAATGTGTATGTCAAATAGGACATAATATATCAATGTGTATGTCAACTAGGACATTATATATCATGTGTAAAATAGGACATAATAATAATAATGTTAAAGAAAATATGTCAAATAGGGCATCATATATCAATGTGTATGTCAAATAGTACATCATATGTCAAATAGGACATAATATATCTATGGGTATGTCAAATAGGACATCATATGTCAATGTGTATGTCAAATAGGACATTTTATATGCTAAATAGGACATGTGTGTGTCAAGGACATCATTGGATATCATCAATGTGTATGTCAAATAGGGCATCATATGTGTATATCATATATCGATGTGTATGCCAAATATATCCACGAGATTGGGCCTGGCATTGCCACTCCAAGAGCAGAGGTTTTCCCTCCCCAATGTCATGAATGTCTAATCACGGTTATTAATGTCTTTGAAATCGCCCAGAGCCTACTACGATGGCGTCCTAAGCTGACATGCAGTGCATGTACCGAGAGTTTAACTTTTTCAAATTACTGCATGCATAGCAATGGACTCGCTACTGGATGGAGGTAGCCGTGGGATCTGCTTGATCCTAACTGGCATTAACTCAGTGCCATGTGGATATACTGACACATATTTATACTGTGGATATGCTGACAGATATATAAATACGGTGGATATGTTAAATGGGATTTCTCGCTTTTTCTTTTGGAAGCTCTGGAACCTTATTTCAACAAACATGTTTCAGGTCAACTGAAAGTTATCTCTCGGGTGATAAGATGCAAATAATTACGGCCCAGTGCTCACCGTTACTCACCATTACTCACTGGGATGGTTTAGACGTCCTGGCTGATGATAGGAATGTGATATGGATTATGTATTTGAAATTCATGTAATCGAATCGTAGTTTGTCATCCATTATATTGTGTTGTTGGGTGACAGTCAATTTATGAGTTGAAGGTGAATCACCTGAATTGGTCTAGTTAATAACTGATTGATGGTTTGATGCTTAATGCCGCTGTAGGAATGTCATACGTACAAGATTGATGTATTTAATAAATCTTGGCACATAATGCATTTTCTTGCAATGTAAATGGATACAGAACAAGACGTTAATAATTTATACAATAAACACGTAGACAGACATGTTTATGATAAGACTTATCTGTAATTTGTAAGATATTAAAGAAATTGACGTGCGAGATACGTCAGTGATTTATTGTGTATGTATAAATACTCCTGTTGTACGAGGTTCTAAAGCTATCGCTGTTTTTATTGATAATCTCCGCGCTATTTCTTAACCACATTGCCCTTTCAAGACACCAGCAATCAGAAGATCAGAGCTAACTGCCACGCGAATCTCCTTATCATGCGTTAACACAAACACTGGTAATTGTTTGGTGTGTAATGTGGTTGTTCATGCGATGTTATGACACATCTGTGTGTGCGTCTCATCACGAGGTAGATATTCGCCTCTTAGCACCTCTTTATGCACACCTGTAGCCGGTGTGAGCGCCACCTAGAAGTACTGAAGCGCACATGGCATAACAATAGCGCTACCTGCTGATAGGCCCCAGCTGAAGAATGGCGATGTATCGAGGCTCCATTCTTTTAGCACTGTGGTTTTGTTTTCTGTTTATGTGCTGAAAGCAATGTATTTTTAGCTGGAATTTCTGTGGGCTACCTGTTATGTTATGACAAGTTATGTCAATGTTTAAGATTGTTCTGACTGAAAATATGTGAAAATTATTCATCGTTTGCTGTCTAGTTGATATACTGCTTAGTTTATTGATTATTCTAACGTGAGGTAATATTACTGAATATGTTCTGATAGACTGCTTGTCCCAATACAAACATAATGTTTTATTAGCATTAGAAAGTGCCACATTACGGTGGAATCGCAATAGAATATCAATAGCATAGCTAATTTATCCATTGATTTTACGTTGGGCTTTACAGAGTGTCGGACAACAAAATCAAAGGTTTGTGTTCAAATCTTTTCTGGAGGTCATGGTTCACTGTACAATATATATGGTAGATCTGAGGATACACTGTCTAAGTATCAGTATTGGCACTTTGGTCTCGTAACAGTGTCATTGTTTATTCCCATAAGAATAATGCCATGGTATTGATGACATACAATAGAAAACAGCATAAAAACTCCTAATTTCCATGATTAACATAATTCTGGGTTTGATTCCTATAATGGTGGTAGCACCACCTCTGGATTAGAAGGAGAAGAAGCTTTATTTTATGTTGAATGTTTGTATTTGTATATTTGTATTCAATATGTTCAAGGGCAACTGGTTTGCATTAGCATTAAATTAAAACATGTGCCTGTACACACACACACACACTCATACCCACACACACACGCACACACACACACACACACTCATACCCACACACACACACACACACACACACACACACACACACACACACACTTCTGAGCACCACACACACACACGCACACACTTCTGAGCACCCCACACATCTTAATATCGACTAACTTAGAAGGAAAGCTATAGGAAATGTCAAGTGTTACAAAAACAGTTAGTAGTAATTGAAAATAAATATGTGCGGCGGGCAACTGGCAGCAGGACGGCTCTAGGCAGGGCTCTGAGTATTTAGCGGTGACAATTCATCTGTGGCGTGTCGCTGGACGTCCTCGTCACCTCCGCTCATGTCCTGGACGGCCGTAATTGTGATTAATACGGCCACATTACAGACCAGTCCGACAATTCTCTTCAACATGTTTTTCTTTCTCTTGCAGACGACTGAGAACGATATCTCCTTCGGTCCGATGAAGCTCCATCAAAGTACCATGTCTGTGAGTATGTCCTGGTGATCGTCCTGGTGATTGTCCTGGTGCTTGTCATCAGCCTCCATTTTTAGAGTTGTGTGCCCCTGTTAAAGATGCCTCCATATTTGTCCTGAACACTATTCTAAGAGTAATTAGGTCCCTGTTAAAGTTGCCTCTATTTGTCCTCCTGTTCTAGAATGATGTGCTCTTGTTGGAACACAAAGTCAAAGATAAATTTAATTTTGTTATTCAACTCCTGTAAATTTAAAGAAACTAAAACTAAAAAATTATCTTCCCATTTACGATATTTTTTTTAATAGTTTTTTTTCAAAATCATTCAGCCATCCTCTATATTGCTTGCATGTTGCCATGACTACATAAACCTATAGAAGTACACACACAATTATACACAAAAATGTTTGTTTTTATGGCCTTGTTTACTGGCATTGTTTTCACTTTCAAGTAAGGAAGCACTCCACCATCGCTTGCTATGTATCTGCAGACATGGTTGTAGAATTACCGGTACCATCTTGCTATAGTCATGTGATCACCTACTACTGGAGAACATGATTGTCACTGCAATATCCACCAATGAATCTGGTTGTCACTCCTATTGATAGTCTAAATTCAAAGCTTTTTTATATCCTCTATATAATGATTTCAAAATGTTCACATATTAATATTTAAAATTACCATTAACATTGTACCCAGTAGTTTATGAACTAGTTAACCCGTTCATCTTGTAGCAGAAAATATTTTCCTTGTCAAAACATTGTGGCAGCAATTATTCTTAAAATATTTTAGCAAAATAAATGATAAAAAAATACACTAATATTGCTGAGGGCGTATTTGACATGGACTACGTTGATTGCAGACCATGTTGCTGTAGTCTCCAGACCATGTTGCTGTAGTCTCCAGACCATGTTGCTGTAGTCTCTAGACCATGTTGCTGTAGTCTCCAGACCATGTTGCTGTAGTCTCAAGACCATGTTGCTGTAGTCTCCAGACCATGTTGCTGTAGTCTCCAGACCATGTTGCTGTAGTCTCCAGACCATGTTGCTGTAGTCTCCATGTGGCATTACAGCTTCTTCCTACACAGAAATATGATACAATTCATCCGTAGGTAAATTAATCACAAGCCAAAGACGACAGCCACCAATGAAACGAGCGCTGGTTCAATGTAATCAACGAGAAAGGACACCATTTTATCGGTGTTGGCAAATCTGTATGCCACAGAAATCTTAGATAGGCGTGAATTCCGGCAGTCATTTGAACAGCTTATGGTGTGACGTCAGTGCAAGTCAGACACGTGTCGGTGTGTAGGTGTGTTGGTGTGTCAGAACATTCACAGAATGCGAAGGAGATTTCGTCTTAGCCTTGCATTATGATAGTAATGGCAGACGTTCTTAAGATTACGCAATAATTGCTGACTACGCCGATCAATCTTTGTTACTGAAAGATGTTTATTGTTAAGAGCAATTCCACAGGTCTGGCTTCGTCAGGAATTGTTAAACGTAACAAACACGGAACCTGAGTAGTAATTTGATGTTAAGACAGTTAAAACGCAGATTTATCCTTTGAAAAGTTATTTTCATAAAAGTTAACAAATTACCTTTCAGGATTTATTTTACCATGAAGAATATAATTATATAAATATTATATGTAATGGCAAGAAAATATCAAAACTGCCTAATATTAATGACACAATTTGGAAATGCATGTATTTTTATTACACTGCAATTTTTACGATAAACATTACTTTGATTAAACATCACGCCCCCACACGTACTAGGTCCGTACTTAACTTTACTGGCGTGTAAATGGCAATTAGTTTTAAAGTAGTGCTGACTCATTCCTCCTGAACGAATTACACGGAAATCTGCATCATGGGCGAACAGCATCACTGGCTGACCGTAGGATTATTTGGTCTTCAGACACAGAAGATTTCTCTTTCATCAAGAAATACTAGAAGACTGCGATGAGGAGCTTAGTGCTTGCTATCTGCACTGGGCCACGCTGCCTTCATTAGACCCCACATTGAGAACATCCCTGTTTTTACAGGCATTACCGCAGCAGAGGCTGCTTGGAGGCTGATAAGTGTCCCCCATCTCGGGCATCTGACGTTCACTGACAATGTGTTGTGTGGGAAATGTGACCGGCAACGTGAAACATCAAACACGCATCAATCCGCCATCATCTAGGTCTTCCAATTCCCTCCGATTTAAACCCATCCGTTCCTTGCTAATGAATATGCATGAAGCGTCCAGGAAGAGTAACAAGATTTCTATTCCTGGCGAAAAATTGATCGCCTCCTAAAACAAAGATGATTGTCAATGCAGATGGTTGTCGAGAAATATGTAAAACGTTACATAATTTACATATTTCTATTAACTAAAAAATGCATGAATTAATATTGAGTTCATATAGTAGTTGAACGGTGCATTTTAATCTTAGATGAGCGCAACGAAATATGTTACATTTACTGCGGGGCTATTCTTACGATGGACAGTGGAAACAGTTCAGATTTTCGTAGACTCCGAGGACTTAATTTAATACGCAATGTGTCTTTCACTGCTACTCCGCAATCCATACGAGATACTGGAAATAGCGATGGTGTCGCGATCAAAGTGAAATGCGTAACTACGACACTGTAACTGCTCCGTAGCGGCACTGTAACCTGTTACACTATCATCAATTTGATCAGCAATCACGAGACCCCTGTGTAATTACTCCTGGCAAGGTGACTGACGTGACCATCAAATCCATACCTCCACCAAGCCAGTAAATGATGTGGAATATTGACTTTCCGCAAAGTTAGTTTTCAAAAGGGACGTATTTGTAAATAATGTTGCCAGTAATGTAACCTAAAAGACAATACGACTACAGAAAGATATTTCATGTAGATTATATTTTACCGGTTTTCATCTCATAACGCTTCCTGAATGGGTAATAACTAGATAGTACACTGACAGATGTTGCTAATATTATTCAAATCTGATATAAATCTATATCGTATATGTATCGTTATTAATGTAGGTTTATAATACATACCATATCGCTCAAATATTAAATTGGTTCTTTAAAGTGTGTATGTATTAATATTATTAGAAATAACTAACAACTATGCACCAAAACATGATTAGAAGATATATCATGTACATAAAAGCCATAAAAATTAATTGTGTGTATCATGTTTTACTCTTTTATCGTGTAACAAAAATGTATGAGATTACAGGGAAATAGTTAGTTTTTGCCAATATTATCTGTTCAGTGCACAAAGGCTATGAGAGTACCGGTAATTGAAATGTTGGCTAAGAATTTGTTTGCACTTTTTTATCTGCTGTTGGATATATCTTCATAGAATATTCAAAGCACTTTTCTTCTTGAAGTGGCAAGATCACGGTAATGGCCGTCAACTGGGTTATTACACTTTCTGAGACAACTTGAGTGTTTATTTCCCAGACAAATATGTTAGATTTTTTCTAGATTGTTTTCTAATCTAGAAATACGCTTTCTTCCTAATTGATTACACTTAACCCTTTCAGTGGTGAGCACCATTCTGACAATAATATCAGATTACATGAGTTCTCACCTGAATCGATGTACCATTGTCATTTTTCACAATAAAATGGTGGTCTGCGGAAAAAACAGCAGGTCAGTCTATATTTAGAACAAAGAACTGTTGTTATATTTATAACAGTGCACTAACTGTTTTCATTGGCGATACAGTATCATATAATCATATAGATTTTGTTTTTTTTCTTCTTTTTTAAAGCAATATTTCTCTTTAAAAAATAGTTCATTAAATTATCAATATAATTATGTAGACCATTTATTTAACAATTTGTGTGCCTTGACTGGATTTTTATAATAAAGTATAAATTACTTGACATTTTGACCACATTACACATATATACTGGTGTAGTTTCTTTTTACACATTGTTTCTTGGCTGCTAATTATTGTGTACATATCCCTGTCTGTGGCATATTCCTGCATTTAATTGCATTTTTCTGTTAGTTACAAATTCTTGTTAATTGAACATATCTGTTACTTTTCTCATGCACCAGCTGTATACCATGCTAAATATAAATACCAAACACAATCAGTATACAGTTACTAACTACACAGGCGCTTGTCACAAATATTGGTTTCAGAATACTTATTCTAGTATTACTATCAAATATCATATCCTCAATACGTTATGTTAGGTGGTTAATGTGTTCAAAAGTGTTGCTTCCATTATCAATTATATTACAAACACCCACACCATCTGCACCCTTACCACCCACACCCACCACCACCACCCTCCCACCACCACCTGACCCTTCCTCACCCTCCAATGATGTTTATCATTATTTCTGTTTATTCAATCAGCGTCAAATTTAGAGCTCTCTGTAATTTGGAGCATCCATTGCACTTTTCCCCACTGACATTTATTTTTTACACAGCAATTGCAATGAACTGCACAATCCTACGACTTTCATTCTGAATAATGTGCAAAGTGCATGCAGCTGTAGTACGAAGGAGGCAGGTTGAACAGTTATTTACTTTTCTCTGATCCATGTGTACAATCTACACATTACAACTTTCAACACATTGTAGATTTCACGTCAGAGAAGAATCAGATAGAAATGTGGAGAAGAAAAAGCATGCAAATTAAGAGTGGATTCTCTCATAAATATAAGGTTTTAACAGTATTCTTAGAATTAATCGTACAAATACCCTTACCCTTAACGTTCCCATTCCACACAACCAACACTCCCACATTCTCACCACCCACACACGCCCACCAAACCCACACCACCACCCCACCACCCACCACCAAACCCCCACATGTAGGGTCCATAATCATGGAAGAGTAGAGGAATCTGAAGCTAATGTGATTTACTAATCTGAAACAAATGGATGCCTTGTTGAAAGGTACATGGTTATCTTATGACCAAGCCAGTGAAGACAAAAGTATGATTTATACTGAATAATGACCATGTCATTGCAATGCAAGACTCCCATCTGATGTCCGGTAATCTCAGAGGGCTTGTATTCAGCACTGGCACTTAAATCTGCTACCTCCTTGACATTCTAATTACGCCGTATCGAAATATTTATCAATATTACTGGACTGTTATTGACTAACATTTGCGTGTCTGTCGATCATTTGATTAGGCGCCGGTTGGCAAGTCTAGTTCCGATCGAATGTTGACCTTAGTAGAAGACATCCGCAGGTATTTGGATATTTTAAACGCGCTGACAACTTTCGCCATGGGTTGCTTGTCTTGACTCTCGAAGACCTTCAACCTTATAAGTTTATGGATTTATTCCAGTTCTCTGTCATAATAGCGGTGCTTGTCCTTCAAATAAAGCTACAAACGCGCCTTTCCATTTGAAGCATCAATCACTATGATAAATTGGCAGCACGTGCGCGATCTCGTGGCGGGAAACTTTCACCAGTCGTTCCTTTGGTTGACCTGTCGCTTGGCGACTCGGTAGAGTGCAGTGGGGGAAAAGTTTATAACGTCGATTTGGAAACTTTGGACACGGAAGAGGGGGACTATTTTCGCTTGGACGCTTGGACTGTGCAGTGAGTATTTTCCTAATCAGCGCTAATCACGACGCGAAGCAGTTAGTGTGAGTGCGAGGCGTGGTAAATGGTATTTTCCTCCGTGAGTTCTTGCCGTGGAACGACGGGGTTCGATTTTTACGTTCATTTGACTAGCGTTTTTCACCCTCGCGTTCAGGATGTCATTTGCCAACGTGGGGTCATATATACACAATCAGTTTTATCATATTAGCCCCAGGGTAACACGTTTATTTTGATAGCGAGTATTTTTTTGGCTAAGTTATAAGTTTCGTTCCATTTCATACACAGTGATGTAAGTTGCTGATGTCGTAGGCGAGTTCATTACGATAACTGGGACATGAAATTGATGAATTGATGAATTACTGAATAAGTCTCGATTGCGGGGTATGTTATTATTACTGGCGTATAGATTCTGAACGGTTTCTCACAAGGATTTTGCCGATAAACTATCATTCATTGCTGCGAGTTATTTTTTATCACGACAATTTGTGCGACATTTTGCATGTTCTCAGAACTGGAGATTTTACTACGAATTTAATATTGGACTTCTGTCGATTCCACTTACACATTTGTTGATCCTCATTCAATTTGAGAGTTGTCAGGACAGGTTTTCAATTTTAAACATTGATGCATTGCGGCAGAATAATCTTTTTGATTTTTTTTTTTAACTCTTGAACGTTGAAGTTGAAGTTGGGTGTCACAAATAAATAAATCCATATTGTAATGCTCCATATCTGATCAAAACTACAGAAATATATTATTTTTAATTTTAATTTTTATTTGTGTGTGACAACCATACATGTCCATAAATGTCCATGTCATTGTCAGTATCAACTATTTATCAAGACACAAATATAAATAATATTAGTATTCCAGGCGCATAGCTACCTAGACGCGGATACATCCGCATCAATTTCCTAGCTAACTATTATTTTTTTTAAACATTTAACATTAACACTGGTACATTCATAGTATAGTTCTGGAATCATCCACAGAATATTATTAATATGCCTTGTGTTTCCTACTGGAGTAAACACAATATGACCAGGGAAGTCAGTATCCTCAGATCTGGCCCCAAGATTAAGAAATGTTTTGAGTACGATTTCATGCTCAAACTCAGATTATATATGGGCATTTTTTAACAAAACCTTGAGTTGAGCATGAAATAGTGTTCAAGAAGGTTCTAATCTCTCGGACAGAACTCCCTTGTTGACAAGGTTGATATGATGCGTTTGTCTAACAAGTTGTACTGCAGTTGTCATCAGTACCAGCCTGCAGGTCAGTTGCAATGCTCAGTGCTATGGATGTTGCAGGTTTTCTCCAACCTTGACGCTGACAAGCCAGGATATGAGCTTTAACCCTCTCCCTGCTGAAGGCGACTTAAGTTGCCCGATCACATGCAGAAATAGAACACTTTGATTTTATTC
>JAVCKZ010048060.1:0-18653 GCA_034780755.1 Lepetodrilus elevatus
GGTCTTGTCAGTACCAGCCGGTGCTCGCAGGTTTACTGCAACATTCAGTGCTACGGATGTTGCGGGTTTCCTCCTGCACTAAACTGACAAGTCGTGATATTAGTGAAATATTCTAGAAAGCGACTTAAACCCCAATACAAAAAAACCAAAAACATTAAAATTATGAATCGATTCACAAAGACAGAATCGCATATCACGATACAAGAGGTAAGATCGCGATGCATCGGTGAATCGTGACACCCCTACTTCCTACTGTCCTAATCGTCGCCTATGGGTGAGATATTCCCGCCGCGACGTTAAACATTAATTCAATCAATCAAAAATCCTACTGTCCTAAACTGACATGTCGTGATATTAGTGAACGATTCTAGAAAGCAACACTAAACCACAATTATAAAAACACACCCATGGTTGAAATACAGCCACAGTAACGTCGAGCAATAAATACGTCCACTCAACGTTGACTCCACATCTTTGTTTCTCTCTCTCCTCCACAGCTGCAGGATAGTTCGGCGTCGCTGGAGTCGGCCATGAACGTGGTGAGCAGCGCCTACTCCAACCCGACGGGCACCATCAGCCTGGACTCCCAGGACTTCCACACGCAGCAGCAGCAACAGCAGTTTTTCCGCAGTCTAGAGATGGGGCTGCAGCAGAACCAGCTGATGACGCAGGGTGGCGTGGGCTTGAGCAACGGGGGGCAGGTGGGCAGCCCCCAGCCCAACACCCCGCAACACCTCTCTCCGTCTGCTAACAACAAGATTCCAGATATAGTCCTCACCGGTGAGTCGGGGAAATAGTTTGGCGTTTGATGTCGGTTGTCACGTTCTGTTTTAAATCAAATATTTCTATGTGATTTAGATTCAACATTTGGTACCTTTTTTAAACCCTCTCCCTGCTGGATTAGGCACAGCCACTGCTCTTTAGAGCATATCCAGCATTGAGAGGGTCAATAGTTTTATTATTTCTAGGGGATGTTTTCTTGATTTGTCAAAAAATTATGTTAGTGATGGAAATAATAACAAAAGATTTCCATTACAAATAAGAATACCGGGTATGTCTAATAATTTTACATTTTGGATGGGAATACAATTAAAAAATTTCCATTACAAATGTATTGATTTTAAGTTGGAGTTTTGTTTTTAGGTTTGGAAAGTGCATATTAACCTTTTAATAGCACACGTATGTCCATTAACTCTCCAGGTGCTGACGATTCATTGGGCCGCGCTCCGCCAGACTTTGCCAAAGATCTTGGGAACGCTATCACAGGAATGTCAGATAGCTTTGACACAGACCTTTTCTCAGCTGATGAAGCATTTAAAGCAGGGTTAGATCCCCTCGATCTAGACGGCCTGCAGATGTTAACAGATCCTAACATGATCACAGATCCAGCCACAGAGGACACTTTCAAATTGGACCGGTTATAAAGGGTGACGATTAATTTCCTCAAAGGGAGATCATTCTGTTTTGAGTCACAGGGCAGTTTTGTGTGTTGTTTTTGATCACGTGACCCGAGCTTGGCTTGACCTGGTGAAAAGAGCGCATCCATTTTTAGGATGTGGTGTTGATTCCATGCAACTAAGTTTCCTGCTGCCCTGCGCTTAGTGCCCCTGCTGGAAGGCATGACCGTGACCCTGGGGGTCAAACACGAATGGTTCACCGAAGTGCTGGGAGTCGGCTAGTGGTGGTCAGGTCAGAGGGCGGGGAAGGGGACGGGGGGAGGGAGGGAGGGGGTGCCTCGGCAGCCAGATCTGGATGTACATAACACTTCCTGCTGAGGAGACAGCACACACAGACATTCCATGTCAGATGTTCGCCCGCCGGTTTCCACTCGCAGTCAACGCCACCACAGAACAAGAGAAGACAACTACGGCTGAAAAGAATCTACTGCCCGAAATTCGGGCAAAAAACTTTCAGACCTTTGAAACTTGGATTTAATTTTTTTCTCCCTTCTGTGAGATGCGATACTAAAAAGTCTACTGTGTATACATGTGTTCTTATTGCTGACTTGCTGGCTGAGTGTACAGTGGACTTTTTCTTGGTGTGTTAGCATCGACCTGCATGGTTATTGTGTTGTCTGCACTCCGCCTGTGGCTCTCCTTCCGTGCATCGCATGTCGTGTCAGCGGAGGGGCCGAAACGGAACGTAGTCTGCACGTGACCTCTGTGACTCTGACCTCCGCGCCCCCCACGTGGTCCCTCGACGGGCGAGTGCAGACGTGTGACGGCATCCCGCGGGAACACTGGAGATACTGAGAGCCTTACAGGAGTTGTCTTATATGGCCCAAAGTCAAGGTGACGAGTCTGGGCTCAAAAGTGCATGAAATGCTAGATATTTTTAATACGAGACAATTTGCTGGTGAAGACATAATTTTTCATTACTTAACTAGAAGTTGAAGGTAGCTGTTAGCTCATATTGTCAGTCTGTGCCAAGGTGTTGATTTACTGAGAACTTGTTACATTCTTATCCCCGTCATTCTCATCACATAGTTTTTCTATACATTGCAACATCACTATTCACATTGCCAACTTCCTCACCTGCTTGTTCTCATCAGCTGATGATTTTTTTCTCTCCAATCAGTAGATGTAGTGTTTCTTCAACTTAATTCAGGTCCAAACACTTACTTCCAGTAATAAATATCACAGATTCAGATCTCTTCCTTAGTGACTTATCTCACTTTGCATAATACTTTGACAGGGTATTTTAAATTAATTGGTGAAAGACGTATTTCTGCTTGAAATTGAAAGACAGATGAGATGTGTGCTGATTTTTAAACACAATATTTATATGCCACATTATCTTCCATTTTTCTTTTATATTAACGGCATTAATTATTTTTACTTTCTATTTTATCAATTATGATAAGCAAGTGTTCATTTTGGATGTCTTTATGTTGTAAAATAATGCCTAAAACAACATTTTAATTTACTCAAAGTTTATTAATTTGTAACTTGAACTTTTAAAAGATCTTGAATATGAATCACGTTTTTATTATTATTTTTTTTAATATTCCTTTTGTACATCTATCAGAACAAGTAAAATGCAGTACAGATAAGACAGACTACTGTAGAAAATGTATATTCTGTTCATCTCACTGCAATTGAATCGATGCCAAGTTCTAGGTATGTTGACTACTGTATTTAAGATTTGGTTGCCTGTGTTGTGATGTGCGTTGCTGGTTCCATGGCAGCTCTGTCTTTTGCATTCTGTGTAAGATGGTGACACTGTATTCTGTGTAAGATGGTGACACTGTATTCTGTGTAAGATGGTGACACTGTATTCTGTGTAAGATGGTGACACTCTCTCTCATGCCTTAACACAGGTCTCAGTCACAGCTTCAGTATGTTCATGTTTTATACTATAGTTCACACATTACTAAGCCCTTTCATCATCCTATGTGTATACTGTTTTCTCATTGCTATCTGCAATCCATTCAGTTTATTTGATTTTTTGCTCCCCTTTTATGACATGTTTATTTTTTAGATGACTTTGAAAATGGTTTTGTATCATGAAACAAATTATGATATTTTTATTTACGATTTTCTTTTTCTGCAGTATTAGCCGTTCTAGTGCTGTTTTGGTTTACAATGTATTCCTGTTGATGCCCTGTGAAGCTTATTCTCATTGGCTAACATAAATGTCAGACATGCTGATTGGCTAATGCTTGTAAAAGTGGTAATACGGTTAGTCAGTTTGATATGTGCGCTTTAATTTCAGAAGTAAATTGTGCCCTATGAGTTCTTGTTGTCTCAGCACTACGTGCCAGAATTTGACTCATTAACAAGTAGTAGGCCAGACATTGGTTATATAGTCGTCTACTTATTTCTATGAAATTTCATCCCATAGTTTTTGTCTCATCACAGCTCATTGAACAAAGTTGCAACACGAGAACACGTATGGTATGGCATAATTAGGTTTTCTGATGATGCTGCCACGGAAACTTTTCATATGTACCAGATATTTTACGTCATCACTATTATTGTCATACACTTGATCAATATCATCATCAATTTTATCATCAAACTCCTTGCTTAGATCTCTTTGTAGATTTCCTCAAGAATGGACGTGTACTGTTTCTGTTTTCTTTTTGCAATGCTACCAGTTGTTTCTAGCTTCTTACTTAATGTTCGTCATGTATGGGTGAAAGATTCCCGCTGTGACGTAAAACAAAAATGAATTCATTCTTACTTATTTGGATACTTATTTTGTGATGGTTATACTGCCATTATTGCAGTATACCGCATGCTGTATAGTAGGACGGTTATAGTATACTGTATGACAGAATGGCTATAGTATACTGCATACTATACAGGAGAATGGCTAAAATATACTGCATACTGTATGGCAAAATGGCTAAACTATACCGGTACTGTATAACAGAATGATTATAGTATACCATGGTATACTGCATACTATACAGGAGAATGGAGCTATTACTTATTTCTGATACATATTAGATATGACAAGAAGTACTACCTTTTCGTCATGACATGTTATTTGCTATGCCGAGTGCCAATGCATTTTGAGAAATATATTAATCACTGATATTTCTCTCCATGACAGTTATCTCCCTTTGATGTATGCTCAATGTCAGCCTAGTGCGATTCATGCTAAACTTAGTGCGATTCATGCTATGTAGCCTAGCATGATTCACAGTACACTAATTGTAATAACTTTACAGTTAGTGCAAGTAGTTCAATAACAAATACACTATGATATATTACTTGTGTAATTCAAATTGTATCAACATCTGCAATTATCCTAGCAACTATATCACTTAACTCTATCCATGCTGGAGGCAACTGGAGATCGTTAGTTGCCTCCAGCATAGATAGGGTTATGGTAAGACTCCCACTGCAGAATTAAACAACAAATCATTAATTTACTTTTGTTATTTTATTTTATTTTAACGAAAGAAGTCATCTTGAATATTGTGAAATATGATGAAAATTACCGGTAATTAATTTTGTGGTTTATAAACTAGATATGGGAGAATTATAGCTCCTCAGAATTATATATCTTGTGGAGCTAAATGTAGATCAAAGTGTTCAAAGTTAAATCTTGCCTTGTCTACAGTAGTTTCCGACATCTTGTGGTCTGAATTCAAAGGAAAATATTCACGACAATTTTGTTTGGTTACATTCAACATTCAACACCCACCTAACAATTCATTCAGCAATGTCAGCATTACATTCATCTCATCAAGGTGATCCAGTATGTCTCAAGATGGGCATACCGGGTATTTAAATATTCATGTAATTTTCCTCAGAACACATCGTTGTTCGACTTTGTAGTCATTTTGAAAAACTGGTCAATAGTGTTATTTATGCTTTGTACAGTTAATTTACTTTTCTAAAGCGAAGGTCATCATCTTAAGTATTGGGGGAAACTGGGTAATTTAACAGAAATTTGGAAATATTATAAGTTTATTTCTGGTCAGATGTCGCCGTCTTTGTTTTCTGTATACAATATCTTGTACTCTGGTTTAGTATTAATGTTTGTGATTATTGCTAACACTGTTGTTTATATATCAGGAAATACTAGGATTATTTTTAATTGTTTTAATAATTTAATTGATTAAACTGATAGGACATTCAATTCAGTGCATTGACTTGAGTTGGTGTGCATATTGTTTCTGTGTTTCGCAACCAGACTTCTGACGTAGTACTAAAGCGTTGTTTTAAATTGTTGATTTCTTTTGCAAACTGAACAAGAAATGTGACAGGTTTTCTTTCTTTCTTTTCCTCGAAGATTGTCTGCGTGATAGGTATGAATGATCCGTAAGTTGAAGAGGTTGGTGAGACCCAATTGATCTTAACGTTAATAGACTGATATTCTGCACGTACAGTAACTTAAAATGAATATTTGTCACTTGTATATTGAAATATTGGAATTACAGCATTTTGGGGAGCTATGCAAGATCAAAATGAAAAGGCACGGTGACTGAGAAGAAAGTGTATTTATTGAATTGTTTATTTGTTGTTACTTAAATTAATATATATATATATATATACAGAAGTGATGAATGATGTATATTAAGATTGAGAAGAAGTAATTTTATATATATTGTAGAAATATTTTTAGCTTTGTTGTGATTATTCTTGTTACATTTTAACATCGGATGTGTTATTCCTATGTCTGCGTGTTACTTTCCAACAAAGGATGAACTGGAAATATTTGCTGACACAAACTTAAATTGGAATTAATTTTAATTTCTTCAAGACACAATTTCTTGCAGTTTTAGAATTTGTCTAAATTTCTCGAGGATATTGATATATTGTTATTGAAGACATATGTAAGTGACAGCATCAGATGTGCAGTTGTAAATTCTGTGCTTTGTCAAATAAAACTGTTAAGTGCCTGGTGTAATAACATTATATACTTTGTGAGTGAAAAGTATTTTTATTAAAAAAATTGTCAAACGTAAGCAGCTAGTAATATGAAGTTCCTGCAACACATGGATGTTGCTGAAATGGTGTGCTTGTGTGTGGGGATACTGCAAGGCTTACTAGTATTGAGATGCCAATAGAAAGCCATCTTAAATTAATGAAATTATAATTAACATTTCCTGACAAAGAGTATATAACAAATTTTTAAACATCTCAATCCCGGACTACTACTACATAGAACCTTCTGTAGCCATTTTGAGAAGAAATGGTAAAATTGAACAATAAAGTCTTGGTTTCAAGAATGTAAACAGGAACAAATGTTGTAATATTTAACAGATTTTCAACTATATATTTAGTCTGTATTTTGTCATTCGTAACTACTTGTTAATGTCTGTGGGTACAGGACTTGCACCTCTTTCCATGACATCTTTATATTAAATCTATTCAATTCAGTTTCCACATCAAGGACATACCCGGTAGTCACACAAACACCATTCAGTCTATATCGAGTCAGTCTAGTCACAAATATGGCTATGAAAGAGGAACAAGTCTTAAACCGACAGATAAAAACAAGTTGTCACGACAGACTATTTTGTGTGGAGATGGACAACTCTGCAATCATTTTTTACATGCTTACCTCCCTTTATCTAGTCAGCTGCACTGTCTGGATACAGGCGTTTTCATGCAATCATGTATCATCATACCGAGAGTTGTCTCCCCTTTATGTGTTCATTCTGCACTCGCTATCCCCATTCAACAATGCCATTTTCCCACCACATGTTAAGTATCTCTTCCAGAAAATGGTAAATTCAAAAGTTAACGATCTATCTGGTAGTTTTCGTGTATTTTTGTTCGACATTCCAAAATATTGCCTTTTGTTGGTATCTTGGTGCTCCTGCATGTTAGACTGTTGTTGTTACTTAACATGAGTATGGTAAAATGGTTGGTATGAATGGAGTGATTTGATTGGTCGACTGATGTTAACCTTTCCCCTCATCCCTCATCCTCGCCTACATTGTTTCATGTCAGCATCTGGTATTGTCACGTAACCATGGTTACCATATTCCTTTGCCATACTAAAGTAAAACATGTAATATAATGCTTTTGTGTTTTGTCAATTTGTTTTGAAGCGGTGCAGATCCAGAGACAAGAATCTGCGTTGAAACAACAGCTTTTTAAACATTCATAATTTAAAAACATAATATCACAGATATTTATGGTTGTTTTGGAGTTCTTAGCTATAACTGCAAAGTACATACACTTGACATCATGTTTGTACTTCCAAAAAGCTTTCCACTGCTATGTGGTTGACAAATCTCCACTCCAACCCCTATATACAACCAATGGCAACATTTGCTTTCAAATTCCTTCCTAGAACAGTTGATGCATCAAATATGAATATTTCGATAACTATCAAGTACTGGGGACTAAGTACCGGTACATCAGTAAGTAATTACTTTTGTTGATAAATCAAGCGCACTTATAATTTGTCATGAAATGCATTGACACTCCTATTTTGTAGATTATAGGCTGAATTTGCATGTGCGGGAATGTGAAGAAGAGCATCAGCACGTGCAAATCAAGCCTTTTTACCTGTTCCTTCTTTCGAACGTTGTCACTCTGCATAAAATAATACTAGTCAAAATATTTGGTGATCGTTATTTAAACAGAATTTTTATTACTGGTGCAATATTTTTTATTATTTAATTTTGGTTAGGGCAAATGAAATAAGGAAAAAAGAATTTTCATTCCATAAATTATTTAGCAAGATAATCTATGAAATAGGGGTGTCAATGCATTTCATGCCAAACTGTAGTCTCAGATCGAAATTCATTTGTCCACTATTCAGGTCTATCATCTGTGATATTATGCCTTTAATCAAGTTATAAATAGGGGGAACATTACATATTCAATTTCTGATTAGGATACATCTAATGAATCTTAATTGTTGAACATATTATATAGCTATCTACAGGTTTAACATTCATTTTGCAGACACAGGTACTATCGACAGTCACCTGTAGTAACCAAGAGGGTTTGAAGAAACCGTACAAGTTCCATTCAAAATTATAGATATCAAATTGAAGACTTCCACATCAAATTAAAATGAAATTGTAGTGTACTAGCTATTCAGATCAAGCTGGGTGTCATGAATTGACTAGCATAAAGTGTTTAAAGGGACTTTATGGTAGTTCAAACAAATAGCCACAAAACAGAAGTGACAGTTTAGTGTCGAGTAATTGCCAATCTTCAGAAGAGTTATTGTCCTACTGTTTAATTAGCATGCTTCTGTTCTGGGAAAGGCATGTATTTTCCAGATACAGTGGAAGACAAGTGCTATTTTCCGAGAGCGTTTTCTGTATTAAGTATCTTCCGTCGTCAGAAATTCAAATCGCACATGTCTGCTTCCGAGCTTCAAATATGCACGGAATGCGTGTCTGCATGTCAACGCTGAAAGCACATGAACCTGTTTGTTATAACCACTAAAGTATTTTAATAGCATTATACCTGTGCTTTGACATGTGCATGCATATTCTGCACTTATTTGAAAAATTCCGAGCTGGCTTAACTCTCCATGCTGAAGGCAACTGGATAGTGGATACGCCATAAACAGCAGCATATGTGCCTAATCCAGCAGGGAGAGGGTTAATGCAAGCCACTGAGAATGACAATATCTGTACACTGCTTCAACACACATAAATTCAGAATAACACTAGACTAGCAGTTTAAAATTATTTTTTTATCTCTGCTTATTTTCTGAAACTAACTTGTCCTGGGTATCGTTTCTCAAAGCTATCTTAGCCGCTAAGGGACCCTAGCACTCTCTTAGCAATGCATTAGTTATCGGCAAAGAGCTTCGAGAAACGATACCCAAGACTCTGGCCCTGATTCCAACTAATGACGTCAATTGCAGGGTTTTAAAGTCTGAAAATAGTGTAAACCAGTGGGATATGCATGAAATGTAGCTAGTTGCCCAATAAAATATGCGAGACCATGAAATATGTAAACAAACCCGTAATATTGTATGCATTTAACATTCATAAAAATACTATCGTAATACTATCAAGATATCTTTGTCAAATTGTGATAGTATCGTGATAGTAATTCTAACTATTGCAATACTATCGTGATAGTGAAATTACCTGTGATAGTCTCCCCTACTAGCAGTACCGTGTAGAATGAAATATACAACAAATATACAATTCAGTTTCTACCAAAAGTTTTATTTACATCATAAATATTTAAAGATAACTTTCAGTTGTTAAAACATTAAATGTAGCACTTGAACATGCTTAAATCCACCCATCAACAAATTGGAATATATTCTTCTTAAACCCATTATGATAATCTTCAATTTTTAAAGCAAAAATGATCAATATAGGCGACACATTTAAATTTAACAATCATACACACATTTTGATCATAACCCCAGATTAATAATCTAGATAGATAGCTTTATATTTATATGGAGGAAATAGATGATAGGTGTCTTATATGTTGACATTGATTGTTAAGAATATGATACATTGAGACATAATAATAATAATAATGTAAATTTTCCATAAATTTAACAAATTTTAGTCCTAAGGTTGTCTTGACACATTGACATTTTGGAAGTGCTGTGATAACACACAACTTGTATACTTCCCAGGAGGATCAGATACACACTGATCCATTGACAGGTAATATGTGGTGAGCATCTTTCGAGCATAAATTTGGTGCATTACATTGAAAATTTGAGTTGTACATGGCATCACCATAGCATTGATAGGTCATCTGTATTTGACAATTGGTTTTTACATTCAAATTTGAAATGGCTTAAAGATTTTAATTCTTCCAAAGCAAGCAAATACTGAACATGTTCAAAGCACAGTCCATTAATTCAAAGCTCAGTCCATTAATTGAGAATAATTGGACAATAAATTAAGAATACCAATCGACTTGCATGCAATAATTTGAGTACATTGACAGAAGGTAATACATTAATAACTGGATGAGGAGGTATAATAAAGATAATTATTTGACAATCTTTCTGCTAATACACCACAGTTCTGACTTCAATCTTACTGAAAATCAGAATGTCTTGCAATTTGAATATTTAATGCTCTCAATTTTTACATAAATAATATATTATTAGTTGCCATGCTAAAATTAAAAACTGTCGACAGGTTAACACTAATACTTAGGAAAACATCCACCAGTCACCGTTTCCTGTTGCACAGAACAATCGTAGCACTACAAGTCATAACTCCCAATACTCGACATGTTATAACTCTTGTAGGGCTACAGTCATTCTATGGAACAGTACCATGTTCCCCATCCACGAGAGATTATAATATGTGAAATCTAACACCACGTTGTCAATGAAAGTTTTAGAGTTGCGGTAGCATCGAATGATGTTTCAGCGCACACTGCAGCGTCCGAGGTCGACGTTCAAAGGTATTCCCTGTCAAGTGTCGACTACTGCTTGTAGTTCCATATTCCACGAGGCACAATACACGCGATACTATGTTCTGTTTGTCCAGCATACGTACATCCTCACATGAAGTCTTCACCGTCGTCGTAGTCGTATTCTCCTACACCGCCTACCAAGTCTAAATCACCTTTACGCTCTACTTTCACAATTGCTTTCTGACGTTTCTTCTTCTTCTTGTCCGCTTCCTGAAACATAATTGGTATTCAGGTTTACAATTCAAAAAGGCTGTAATATGCAATTTAAACTATACATTTTATGAAAAATAAGTACCAGTACTCGTTTATTTATGCAACAGTGGGACAGAAGTGGATAAAGACAGAGAGCAGGTTTGCTATAAACCAAGACTGGTGTATATTTGCACAACAACGATACCAGATAGATGTGGATTCGAACACATGACCATGTGTGTAATTTATCTATCTACACACTTTACTGACCACTGCCAAAATATTGAGAATGCTAGTGTAAATGAATGTTTGAATGAATTTGTGCCTTAGTCACATAAGGAATATGTTATATATACGCGACGACTAGCAAGTGTAAATAAACACAAGCTTATATTAACACATAATATATGGTCAGATTGTAGACAAAATAATCTTGGTTGGAGAAAAGTAAAGGAAGGGACATATATCTGCATATAAAAATTAATTTACTTTGCAGAAAGAGCAGTGTCATAGTTTCCCATACCATAAAGAGGGGACATTTTTGTGGAAAGTGATAAAAAATAAATTATACGTATACCAAGTGTACTCTTAATTTAATTCAAAGCTATCCTCTATGTCCGGATACTCACTTTCCGTTGCCTTTCTTTTTCATGGTATAAACCATTTAGTGTAACTCCTATTTTCTTCAAGTCTTCTGGTTGCACTGCAATAAACAAGGAAAATATTTACCCCATTAACAGCAAGATGAAACAATTTGTCTGTACTCATTCCCATGCTATCTGCAGAAAATAATTAGCTATCCTTCAAAATACATCCCTAGTTGATGTGATCAGTTAACCCTCCCTTTGCTGAATTAATTTCAACCTTGTGCTCTGTTATACAAAGCATATGCAGTCGATTTCAATACAAATGTGGTTAATGATACTTTCATCTGTTATATTTGAACTGTGAAATCCTAGACAGATTCAAATCAGTACAAAGTCCCAAGAAGCGTTTGTTTAACGGAACAAACAAGAATGGCCAGACAAGCATCAATTTAAAATTAAAATTATAAATAGGTCAATTTATTTTAAATTGATGCTTGTCTGATCATCCTTGTTTGTTCCGTTAAACAAATGCTTCTTGTACTGATTTGAATCTATCTTTCTACTTACATCCTATAGTTATATCTTGAAACAAGCTTTCCACAAATGCTGGATAGAATTTGCTGGCCTGAAAACAAAGAATTGAATAATAAGATTTCTTTTGATGCCCCACTGTTATTGGGATAGGAGCTGGATAATCTTGAGTGTCAACATGACCTCCTACTTCATTTAGGGATATACATGGTACATTGGTAGGCCAAACCACTTCAGTTCTCGGTATAATAACTCACCTCAAATTCTGTAATTTTTTCTTTTATTGCAAGTCTAAATGTGGTAAATTCCTCCTCTGTTTCTGGGTACATTTTTTCTATAGGTTGTCCCTTTTGCACACCTGAAAAATAAACAATGAAGTGTTTTGGGTAATCAAGAAGATGCAGGAATGAGAATGGTAAATTTGATATTTCATCCTTGTTAGTATAAATGGACAGATAAATGGAATAAGTATCTTACCACTACACCTAAAGCATGTTACATAAGAATATTTGATAAATATGACATATACGAACCAAATATTTCTTGTGCGTTGGCTAAATCAGAGGCTTCTTGGATCTTTCGTAATCTGATCTTCTCTGCTAATTTTTCCTCTGCTGACGGCGCTCTGTTCCTTTCCTTAAACAATTAACATAATCCCAAATATAATACAGCAATCAATAAGTCTGTCATTATCAATAAGCTCAGATGTTGGCAAATGACAACCACAGAGAGTGAGTGAGTGAATATGGAGTTTAACGTTGTTGCAGGAATCTTTCACCCATTTGCGACGATACAACCATAGAGAAAGCCAGCTCTTGTAATTAATTAAGAAATGTAATTACCATAATAATTCGAACATGAAAAACCAATAAAAATGTGTAGCTGTTCAAATCTTCAGAAAAATATTAAAATTGAAAATGACCGGGGTTTGTATAATTATGGAAAACAAATTAAAATCCAAAATATGGTTGTAAATGAAATGACAAATAATAAATACTTAGGTGTTCAATCTCGGTTGAATTATTAGGGTAATTACAGTAATATTTTACATCACAAGATGCTTTTATAATTGCTTTTCATTAGTCACATTAGGCGTCAAGATAAAACTGAACAAACCTTTTCGTCCAGTATATCTTGTTGACGCCTGGCTTCTTTCTCAGCTATCTTTTCCGCGAGGGACTTTTTTTTAGGCCTCTGGTATGCTGTTGACTCTAAATTAAGCCAATGATAGATAACTTTAGCATGAGCCTGAATTATACCAATCATTATAGATAACTATTTGTGGGCCTAAATTCAACCAATGAATGTTGACACAATTACACCAGGCCCCCGTTTCACGACGGTGTCCTAACTAGTTAGGAACTCCTCTAACCTGAGTTTCACGACCATGTCACAAGTCATATCCCTTCTTAAATAGTCATCTAACTTAGGAGGTGATATGCTGGGTCATAACTTTAGGAGCTCACAACTTTATTGTGAAACGGGGGCCAGGACTAAATGTATACATAACAAGCAATACCATGACAATGAACTCAATTTCTGGCAAAATGTGTCAATCTGCTTAAAGGGGAGATATACAAAGGAGGATAATTGTAGTGAGGGAGAGCAATTTATTGCTTTACATCAGAGGGAATCTTATACTCATACACAACAGAGGATAACCGTAGTATCTGTAAATGTAGACAACAATCTAAAATAATGAAGTGCTCACAAACGTACAAACATTCCAGACTACTACTTACCTTCTGTGCCGGAATCGCCCTTTTTCTCTTTTTCCTCATCACTGTCTTCCCAGTTGTCCTGTAGAAAAACATGACAGTGTACATGCTTTAACAGAAACCTCAATGCTGGACATCGTAGTTAAAATAGTGTAACAGGGATTATAACTAAGTTACTAACTTGAAAACATTACAAATAACAACTGTTATGAATTTCTACTCGCCCTTAGGGAGAAATGGCCCCGGTGAGCGGGCTGGTGTTAATTGCGATATATTGGGTATAAAAAAATTGCCGAACTTTTCAATCCCATTTCTAGCGATATGGACGAGTCTATTCCCATTGTTTGAGCTGTATCCGCTCAATTGAGCAGTCCACTCATTAGGGGGGTTTCCTGAACCTGTTAATAGGGCCAACCGTGGCCATATTTATCGCGGGGCAGTGATTATGCCGAGCCATACTCCCTTCACCGGCCTCTCATGATCATCCCATGCCTGCTAATGTAGCAAAATGTGCAGACTTCTGTGGAAGACACCACACCAAATCTCAAAATTCTCCCCGACAAGCACATGTCATTAATCCAACTGGACCTCCATAGACAGAAAAGACATCACTGTGTTTGAATCTGCTGTCAATTTTTATGTATCTTGTCTGAATAATGAAACTAATGAAAAAAGGTCGGTTGAAATAGTTTACACATTGCCACCGTGATTACAGCCAGAAAGGTTTGTTACAGTTTAATCTGTTGACTTTTCACTTCAACCGACATTTGTCAGTATGCATGCGCCAACACCGGCATAGATTTCGAAGTGATCGCAATGCAAAGAACAAGTTTGAAACCTGCTGGTGAATTATTCTGACAAGATACGTTAAAATTGACAGCGGATTCGGAAAAGGGGGAGGACAGGGGCCACAGTATTTATTTCTACCAAATCGATTGATTCTTGATCTGAAAATGTATCCACGGTTCCACATTGATATATGCTTTGATGTATATTACCAAAATATTTTATTGTAATTACTGTTTAAATGAATATTTCACTTTTAGAAGCTGTCAGGGCTACTTGGCTGTTCCGATGGCAATGTCGGTAAGGAATGTCGGTACGGAAAACAAATAAAAATGAAAGTGAAAACGGTAATTACAATCAAATATCTTGGTGCTATATCGAAGTATATAACACTGGAACGTTGGATACATTTTCAGGTCGAGAATCCACCTTTGCTGCGGATTCAAACAGTGATGTCTTTTCTGTCTACGGATATCCAGTTGGATTAATGACATGTGCTTTTTGAGGAAAATCTTGAGATTTGGTGTGGTGTTGTCTTCCGCAGAAGTTGGCTGCGCATTTTGCTACATTAGCAGGCATGGGACGAGTATGCCCGCTAGCATAATAACTGCGCGGGGATAAATATGGCCAACAGTGCGCTATGCAGATCGTGACTGTCTAGTTTTCCTGATTGGTCAGTAGTTGCCTTCAAGACTTGCGTTATGTTTTCGGTTGTTTTATTTTAAATTACTTTGCGCATGTGCAAGTCGGATTCAACACGAGTCAAGTGTTGGCAACTCAAATACCTTCTACTAAGAAGTTCTAGATGACAAACTAACAAGTGACTAAATTACCTCCCTTTGCTACAAATGCAAGTTATTTTATTGTCAAGCTATATTTCTCATTTTGAACTACCAATTTACTGAATTAGACATGTATGCCGTTATTCAGATTCTAAGCGTGATAGAACTGGATAGAACTGATAGTGAAACAGTACATTATGAAAGCAAAATGGCCATAAATGAAGATTGAAACTTTGAAAACATGGTCATCGTGGTTTCGGTCTCTGGGCTATAACTGTTACTATCCACAAATGTGTGTCAACGGGGTGTATATGTAAACAAATGAATCGATTAGAGCTTCAACTGTAAAGTGTGTGTACCAAATCCTCGTATTAATTCTGTGAAAACGCCTGGGTCACTTTCTATGAGACACCAGTCTCCCGCGCTGGTGGCCATGCTTGTTTAGCTTCCGGTACGATTAAACTAGATTTCTGTTGAAACGGCTCTGCTCAAACTAGTCAGTCGTGTACAACATTTGAAGCGGTAGTAAAATAACCCACAATGTGATCAAAATCATTTCAACTGATTATTCTGTAGTATGTACAATCAATTTGTAGCATAACATATAACAGGAACAATACGTATATGCAAGTATATTATACTTGTACTTATTGAACTTCTACATAATGGAAATAATTATTTGAGACGGCTAACGTTCTGCAAAATCAAATGCACAATATTTGAAGCGGTAATAAAATAACCAATTCTCGTCACTAAAACCTACGGATTGCCTTGGATCGATATCAATGTATATTATCAGATTATATATAATGTAATTTGTATGCATCTAATCATGACAGGAATAGCCAGAAGGCGAGATGGTGTTTGTTGACATTCTAGATTATGGAAATAATCTATACTTAGTAAAACATACGGACTGAAGACTTGGCCTATGTAATGTAAGTACATGGAGGTGAGCGATCGTGATGACGTAGGCCTACATTGGACTAAATTGTCTCCGTTGTGTCGTTAGTTCAGAAAGGTAACTGGGGCAAGAGCTTCACAGCTTCTGGATCTAATAATATAATCACGTTTGATTGCTAAAACGGTGTTAATGCAAACATGCCTCGAGGTCTGATCATGCTGATGTGGGCATGGTTAGCAGGTTAAAGATGTCATCACATAACTTGCTAAAACGGTCATCTATAGATATATACACGCAATTATAGAACATTATGAACTCATGTGAACTAATTACGTTTAAAAAAATAAAAAATCAAGGGTACTGGTGCTTGATTAGAATTCCACATGTGTTTATGCTCATGTTCACTGATGTTGGGGTTGGTGATAAGCCTAGTGATAAGATTGCTCGTCACTGTTTAAACACTGGTGACAACACTATTCAGTTTCAATATACTGTCGCCTACTATAAGTAGGTCTAGTCTTTGTCAAAGACGTTTCGTAGCATTTCTTGTTCGATGATTTTTTTTTACAGTTTTTGAAAAATTGATATGGACATATAGTTTTGCGGTTTGTTTCACTTAATAGCTAGGCATAATATGCCTACAATCAATCCGACACTCGTATATATAGCAATTTCGTGACATTTCGGATCGGCGATATAGCCAATAGGGCCTATAATACATATTTATATATACTAGTAGAATAATTAACCGATCGAGCGTTTAGATATCGTTTAACCTGCACTTAGGGATAAGATTTGTATTAGACGAGCTTCAGCGAGTCTAATATATATATAGCAATTTAGCCAATTATCCCTAAATGCATATACGATATATATATAAATACACGAGGTTAATAATCACTTTATAATCTAATGCCTACTTGGTGGTAAACCAAATGTATCTTTATGAGAAGAAAATATCAATTAACGTGTGAATCGACATTTTAAAGTTACGCGTATACAGTTACATACTAGTACAGGTCAGTCGCCTCACTAACTCACTGTATTTAAGTAAACCAAAGGAAAAGTAACAACTTAAAAAACTATTCTCATTTTTATTAAATATTGTGAATATATTATATCCTGTCGATTTACATAGTCTCCGATTATAATTGTCAGCTCGTTTACTATTTCCATACAGTAACCCTGTATGCCTAATAGTATGATGTCATGTGAAAATAGCATCATATAATTTGCATAGTTATTATAATCAGGTAAAGTAGCATGAAACACGAAATATCCGTATACTTAATTGCTTGTTCTTCTAAACGTATTTGAATTACATTCTTGTTACTGCTTTCTTCAATGTAATTTGGTAAAATGTTAACAACTAGGCCTACTACTTTATTTTAGATCAACATAAGCATAATATTTTTAGAAAAGTTGGCAAAACAGTTAATTAAATGTCCATAAATACATATACAGTATGTGGAAGTGGCTTAATTGGCTGATCCGAATGGGCCTAGAATATAGATCGTCTTTGCATAAGTCAAAGGTCACTAACTGGGTTGCTAGTAGCTGATGGTAGCTTTTATATTCTGATAGCCCCTCATGGAATTCTACATATTTTGCACTCGTTCCAGTAGGCCCACACCTCGTGCTACATTAAATAATGTCACTCGGGACATAATGTAGGTAGGCTATATATAGGGGTGCGAAGTAACATGGAATTTCGTGCCGAGATATTTTTAGTTTGGGCCTACTTTACTTTTTTATTTTTATTTACAATATACGGAGGAGATGAGAAAAGACAAATAGTGGGCAATGTGTAGCAACTATGTACACATGCACATGCACATGCAATTAATAAGGTCATGGAACAGTCGGCATATATTTATTACAAATAAAAGAGAATATATTTACATGGTATCGTATATACTCGGTTCTAATGTTGATTTTTGTAATTTTTGAATTAGTATAAGGTAGTAACTAGTGAGGATGCCTTTCGACCTCTGTACCAACATTTAGTGATCTGCGCTAAATAGTTTTTGAGTATAGCGCAGTGGTAGAACATTGGACTTCGAAGCGAAAGGTTCCACCTTCAATCCCGACCAGGGGCCCCGGCTTCGATGTTCGTGAACGTTATTTAAGCCTACTGATCGCATGACACGATATTGATAGGATGAGTGTCAGTACCAGCCAGTGCTCGCAGGTTTACTGCAGCATTCAGCGCAACAGATGTTGCGGGTTTCCTCATTCCTTAAAGGATTTCTTCGGTGCCAGAACAAGTTGCTTCTAATCAATTATATATGTTGAAAATAGATATATAAAACGAA
>JAVCKZ010048071.1:0-18652 GCA_034780755.1 Lepetodrilus elevatus
ACGGCATATGCGTATATAACGGACTTCACATATAACGGACAGAAAAAGCCGGACCCAATGAGTCCGTTATATGCAAGGTCTACTGTATTTCCAAATGAATATTAAACTATGAATATTTTTTAATAGTAAAACACATTCAAGGCCTTATTTCCATGGTTACTGCACAATAATAATCTAGTCAGAAAAGATAACAATGGAAATTTACTGACATTATAGAGGTGCGACAATGTTTTTTTTTTTTTTTTTAATGATAGAGCAATAATATGACTGTAAATGTCACTTTGTAGCAAAGTATATTATAATAAAATTTCAAATGAATATTCGAATATGAATAGAATACTTACACACAAATATTTGAATAGCATTTTTACTATTCGTTTCAGCTCTCATTATGAACATCACAAATCATGCTTAGTGCTACACATGCTTAGTGCTACACATGCTTAGTGCTACACATGCTTAGTGCTACACATGCTTAGTGCTACACATGCTTAGTGAAGCTGGCCATAAAAATAGTTGACATAACAAATACAGATTATTTTTGTTAAATTAAGGATTAGAGCCGCTTTCAAAATTCTTTCAGTTATATTGAGTTAAAATTTCATGATTATATATGTTAAAAGATTTGTAATAAATGTAGCAGTCGTCTCAATAAAGTGAAAGAATCAATTTGGCAGATGCATATGTACATAAAGAGCTTAGGCACAAGTTAACAACACATATTAATACTTGGTAGTTTTAAACTGGCTGAATAATGGGGGGAAATTCTATCGAACCATCTCAGAACCATTCATGAAAAACTCATTTTCACTATAGTTTGTCGTGAAATGCAGTGACGCGCCTATTTCGAAGATTATTTCGATAAATACTTCATGAATTGACAAACCAAAAAAACTCCAATTTCTTAATTTGTATGCCCTAACAAAATGAAAGATTTGCACCAATAATAAAAAATCTGTTTAGATAACGATCACCAAATATTTTGAGTATATTTAAAGTATTATTTTATGCAGAGGGGTGACATCCGAAAGAATGAATAGGCTCAATTTGCACGTGCGGGCGGGCGGTATATGAAGATAAGAATCAGCGAGATAATCTACGAAATAGGGGTGGCAATGCATTGCACGCCAAACTATAAGATAACATGGAGCTCTTGTAGCGATTAATGTGATAGATAGCTACCCAGTTAACTTTGGCAGAACATCGCCAAATCTCGGTGGTGTGTTCCTATTACCGGTAAAATTTGTTTTGGTCACGGTTCGCTCGTCTGAAAGAACTCTGGGAGAAGACACAGTCAACAACATTAATTAACCCTATCCATGCTGAAGGCAACTGGAGATGCCCTAAAGAGTTGTACCTGTGCCTAATTCAGCAGGGAGAGGGTTAAAGGCCAGCAGATATTTTTTGGGAAATCTTTGATCAAATTTTAGTTTTAGGAATTTGGAGCCATTCTTTTTCCAAAGCGTCTGAAAGTTCTTGAAGAGTATCTGGAACCCATAGTAGATACTTGTACATATTTCCTTGTAAAAATAATATTAAACTAAATTTAAATGTTCAAGATATCCTTTCACAAAGCTCTTGTATCCACTGATATCATAGTGCTCTCTTTGCAGTGTATCAGTGGATAAGAGAGCTTTGTATTAGTGGATAAGAGAGCTTTGTATCAGTGGATAAGAGAGCTTTGTATCAGTGGATAAGAGAGCTTTGTGAAAGTCTATCCAGAATGGCTACTGGCCCTTAATTTATATTGTTGAGTATACATTCAACAATCGTTTTGGTAAGGGATGGTTAAATTTAACAAGCACTTCCACGAATTTGCGTCAAATTGATGAAAGCATACAATAGCAAAACAAACAAATATCCTTTGACATTGTCGTCCAAGTCTAAGAATATATATATGGTATATGCATTTTTTTGTCTTCTTTTGGGAATAAAATCATAACTGTTAAAGCTTGCTCCTAGCGATTACTCCTCCATCACTAAAGAATACTGTTAAAAAGAATAATTTTTATCAAGGTATAAAAATATTGTAGCTCATGATTTTTACAGACGATAAAATGTTTCAAATGAGTGCAAATAGAACAAAGTTATCACAATGCTTAACAAGACAGGACTTGGGATGAAAAATGGAAGTGGGGGGTACATGTAAAAAATAGCTACATAGGTGAATTTCATTATCACAGACACATTCAAATCAAACTTTACAGGTAGCGCTATACCATATACCTACGGTACTCATACATTTCTCACATTTAAAAACTGAAACCATTTGCCCGTTTTTTGGCACTTTTAACAAAGGGCACTAATAATTAAAACCTAGGAACTTACGAAAGGCAATACAGACATCAAATTGAGACAATTAATACATTTTAAATCTATTTAAATTATAGTTAATATCAATTAATAATGAGACAATAATTGTGTCTAATTTCCATTCAAAATGATACAATAAATGTGCCTTCATCTGAAATTGTACTTCTTTCGTTAAAATAATTGTTGCACAAAATTAAACCATTCTATACACAATAGAAAATAATGTATACACAGCAGAAACTAATAACATCTACAACATTTTGATTTAGATCTGTAATGACTTGCATGTGCTTGTTCCACCAGTGCGCACACAACAGATGATTCAAACAGCTCACGGGTACATATAAACAGCACTAACATATGCTTATCTTGAGAAGACTCAGTATCCACATCAAAAGTCTATAGTCTTTGATCACTTCCAAGGAACTGAAGTAATGTCTTGTGTCAACAAAGCGTGTCGACAAACACAAGGAACGATCACTCGCCACATCATTGTTTTCCAATGTTTTAAATCAATAAAATACCTCAGGACACGGGAAGATAACTCACTTTATCATAGAATTGCTTCTTGTCCGTGTGAAGAACTTCACCTTAGATTTCCTCGGACTCGACGTGAGCGATTCCGTGTCGGATTTTGATTTCTTCGGACTTGAGGACAGGAAGAAAAGAGTCAGACTGGATTTTTTCGGCTGCGCGGATGCAGAAGCACTTTTGGGCAATGGGGAGGAGGCCTGCCTCTTGAGAGACTTGGCAGGAGAGTTTGTGGGAGTGGAGGAATGACTTCTCAATGCAGATGCACCTCGTCGAACGCCCGAGGATTTGGTCGGGCTCCGAGATATAGGCGCATCCATGTCAGCTCCTGAAGTCTTGGTAGGGCGCAAAGGTTTAGACACAACCTTGTCGGCTACTGAAGACTTGGTCGGGCTCCGAGATTTACACGTATCCTTGTCAGTTACTGAAGACTTGGTCGGGCGCCAAGGTTTGGACACATCCTTACCATCACCAACCAAGTGGCACATGGCCTTGGAATCATCACAAGCCTTTGTTGTATGCACTCTAGCCGAATGCTGTGCCTTACTGACTTTATCAGCACGAACCACTCTCTTTTTATCAGTTTTATTCGACTTGCTTGCACAAGTTTTATCACCAAGGGTTTTACTTTTCCTGTCTTTCTTCACCGTACTAATTTTCCGGGATGCATCTTTCAAAGTCTTTAGCATTTTACTGGCTTTAATTTTTCGAGCTTTGGCGATTTTCTCTTTGTAAATCTTACTGACTTTGCTGGATTTGACTTTCTGAACTGTAACAATTTTACTGAGCTTTTCTTTCTGAACTTTACTGACTTTACCGGTTTTACTTTTCTGATCCTTGGCGATTTTACTGAGTTTCTCTTTCTGATCTTTGCCGTTTTTACTGAATTTTCCTGACTGCTTCTTGGAGCTCTTAGTCTTATCCATCTTAACAGTTTTCTTTGACGTGGTCTTATCGGATGATCTACGAAGACCATCCGACGAACTTTTACCACGTTTCACCAGGTTTCTTTTGCTGGTGGAACCTTTGTCAAGCTTACAACACTTGTAACCCTTACTTTTTTTACTAGTTTGATTTTTGCTGCTCTTCACACCGTCACATTTACGGATTTTGTCCACTTTGTCCTTACCGTCACTTTTCTGTCCAATACTGCTTTTATCAGATTTCGGACTAGAAGCTTCCTGTTTCACATACTTTAGCACTTGGACCCAACCATCCTTGCTGTTCTTCATATCTGAAGCAGAGGATTTCTTGGTTGTAATCTTATGGTCAGCTGATGTCTTTGTTTTTATTTTTTTAAGAGGAACTGATGCACCATTTGATTCCAGTTTTCTTTTCTTCACTACTGTGAGACGGTCACTGGACGAGGCTTTTTTGTTGTTACTGTTCTCGGAAACAAGACGTGTTCTTGTCGACTTCTTGTCCTCCGTCTGCGACAGACTCACAGGCTTGTCGTCTTTTGTTAATTCGTGTTTGACGTTGGCTAGCGACCACCGACCACTGTCTTTATCCAATGTCAGCATCTTGAACTGGCTTCTTGAACCACTGGCCCCAAGAGATGGAAATCCTTTGAAATTGATAATGGTTGGCACTGTTCTCCTCATCTCGGTCTTTATAGTCAAGTTCGAGTCAAAAGCGTTGTCAAAACTGAGAAAACGTCCGCGACCATTTCTGGTCTGTGGCGACGGAGGTGCTTTGGGCTTCACTTGGGCACACAGATCTGGCTTGACCGCGCTACACCTGCACTGCTGTCTCTCACGACACCCGGTGCAGCAGGAGAAGTTAGTGAAGGAATCCTCATCCGACGACACCGTCATGATGGAAATGGAGTCGTCCGACATCATCGGGACGTCTCTCGCACCGTCGCAATGACTAGATCCCAAAGATGACTTGGTCTTCTGACCGCCGTCATGAGAATGGGGGATGGAGATGTTCAGCGGCTTGAGGAACGCGGGCTTGGCGACGTCCGGACTAGAAGACGTTGAGGAAGGAGAGGGAGTGGGAGGCTGCTGCTCGGGGAGAGAGCCGACCTGAAGGAGATTGTTGAGTTGAGGAAAGCGTTGCTGCGGTTTATGCGCCTCTCCCAGTTCCACGGGCAGTAAGGACACCGACAGCTCAGCGTATTTCTCCCCGGCGGCCTGGAGGTCCCTCACCACTTGGTCATGTGATGCCGATGACCCCGACTGCCGGGACTTGCTGGGCGACGAGATGGAGATGAGGCTGTGGTCCTTGCTGGACGACAGGTCTGACAGCAGACTCCGGTACACCGTCACCTTCTGCTGGAGGACCTCTGCGTTGGTGTCCTCCGAGACGACGTTGGATAGTGACAGACTGCGCTCGGTCCGCCGCGTGGGCTTGTTCTTCTTCCTCAGCCCCAGCATCCTGTCAATGTCCTTGGACAGGAACGTGGGCCCCTCGGGGAACACGCACTGCACCTTCTGCAGCTCCCGCTCCCTGTAGTTGACCCAGTAGTTGATGCTGCTCTTGGTCAGCCTCCCGACCACCACCTTGCACTTGGGCATCGACCTGGCCAGCCGGCGACTCCTGCGGTTCAGACCGGTCTTCAGCCTCTTGAACTGCTCCCACCGCTGCCGCCCATTGAAGCAGTACACGTGCACGTGCGGCCGCTTCTTGTTCTTCTTCCTGGCCTTGAACGTGACCGGGTACGTGTTGGCCTTCTTCCTCAGCTTCTCCAGGAAGTGGTTCTTCACGGGCGTCTTGCAGAAGACCTCGGCGTTGGCCACGATGCTGACGTTGGACTCGGACTTGACGTGCTTCTGGATCCGCTGTCCCAGCAGCGACGACACGTCGATGCTGAGGAGGGACCTGGCCCTGGTCGGAGGAGTCCCGGCGTCGTCGGTGTCTTCGCTGCTGCCGCTGGCCACGCTCTCAGAGTCGCTGTGACCACCATTGTCTTTCTCCCGGGGCGGCTGGTACGACAGACGTCGCTTGCAGTGGGAGGAGTCATCTCGGCTGAGCTGCGAGATCAGCAACTTGGGCGTCTTGGGCGTGGTCGGGGAGATGGGCAGCTCCGGCTCGCTGATGTCGATCTGGGCGGCGTAGTCCAGGTCCGTGCTCTTCCTGGCAGACGCCCTCAGCTTCTTGGCCTTGGCCACGGGGACCAGTTGCAGGCCGCGGAGGTAGATCTCCAGGGAGGGGCTGGCCGGAGGGGTTATGTGCACGGGGCTAGGGATCGGCTTCACCCTGGGGCTGCTGCTGCTGAACTGCTTGCCGGCGGCCATTGGGCGATCGGAACACACCAGTTGATGCTCGCGCATGTCGTCCTTGTTGGAGAACTCGTTGGCGCAAAAGAAGCAGATGTATATCTCCAGGAAAGGCTTGTTCCATTTGGTCATTTTCGAACCACAGGAAACTTTGGGGGATTTATCTGCCGACATCTGAAATGAAAATTTAGAGGAATATATATTCACATATTTTATTTGAATATTCTTTTAAAAACATTTAAAGATTTATTGAATTAGTGCTTTGTCACAGCTGAAATCTTTCAACCATAAATTATTACCTTATTTCAAGATTATTTTGCTTTTATTGCGGTATATTACACAATATTGGAACATATATACTTCATGTTGACTTCAGTACTTCATGTGTATTTCAGTATTTCTTGGATGATTTTGAAGACAGGTATTTCAGTATTTTCAGAAAAATAAAATTTTGTACCAAAAAGAAGTATCATCCAATGACAAATATTATGTGTGAGACTGTACAAGTTCGACTCACCTGTTTATGAGACTGTGCTCGGCTAACCATGGACTTGAGGTCGGTCAACTTGTCGGCAGACAGCAGCGCCTCCTGGCCCAGATAATGGTAACAACTCCGGATAACTTTCTTCATGGCATCGCCAAATGCCACCTGTAATACAGACGAGGAGTTCAAAATTCACGAAATGATAAAGAAAATACATTTCTTCAATTTGGGGTTTAGCACTACTACACAAGTTCTCTCTTAGTGATTTCTTATACATGGTGATCGTGCACTTACGAGAGCGCTATGCTCCCATTGTGGAAATGAGTGAATGAATGAATTAGTGCTTTATGTTTCCGCGGGAATATTTCACCCGTATTGGATGACAGTGGAAACGAGAGCATTGAGAAGCGATATGCAGGATCGAAAGTTTCTAGGTTTTCGAGCACATGTACCTCTTTGTTCTTGTCGTTTATCCCAAAGTACAGCGGCACGTCCTTGGGCCACCAGTTGGGCCGCTCCATGGCCCCACCCCGCTTGTGGTTGACCTCCAGCTGACCTCCCGTCACCACCTTCATCAGGACCGGCACAAAGTCCTGCAGCTGCCGCTAGACGAACAACAATGTCTGACATTCAACACCCTGGCATTCAACAACAATGTCTGGCTTTCAACATCCTGGCATTCAACAACAATGTCTGGCTTTCAACAACGTCTGGCTTTCAACATCCTGGCATTCAACAACAATGTATGACAATCAACAACGTCTGGCTTTCAACCTCCTGGCATTCAACAACAATGTCTGAGAATCAACAACAACGTCTGGCTTTCAACAACAATGTCTGGCATTCAACAACATTGTCTGACATTCAACAACGTCTGGCTTTCAACAATAATGTCTGGCATTCAACAACAATGTCTGGCATTCAACAACAATGTCTGGCATTCAATAACATTGTCTTGTATTCAACAACAATGTTTGGCTTTCAACAACAATGTCTGGCATTCAACAACAATGTTTGGCTATCAACAACAACGTCTGGCATTCAGAATGTGAGACACAAGGTCTGGCATTCAATGCATATTCAATAACAATGTCTGGCATTCAATGCATATTCAATAACAATGTCTGGCATTCAATGTGCATTCAACAATCTTTAATTTAACACACTATGGAACCATGAATTATTAATCTTCTAACTACTTGAAGCAAGCCCACAAGCCCAATACAGCAGTGATGGGGATAAATAATTCAGAAGCAAGACCATCTTGATTTATCGCTATCATCCAAAGTAAAAATGTTAATTATCGTTAACCTGAACATACTTTATGGCTTAATTTGAGTCTGCACTGTTCCATTGGCATGACTTGGTGAAGCTTACTCCAAAAGGATGATAATGGTTATGTAAGTTAATTTGTCTCCATCAGACTACACACAGCTTCAGTAGACAGATGTACCAGTGCAACAACACCAATGCTTTAATTTGACCAACTGCACTGTTGGCAAGGCCTGGTGAAGTAGCCTCCAATGGCAAAAGAGTCACGCTAATTTGGTTCTGCGACGTTACACTGGCAAAGCCTGGTCATGTTTTAAACATTATACTAGCAAGGCCTGGTGACGCTGGAGACGTTAAGGTCGTCATACACCCGAGACAAGCGAAATATTTCTGCATCAATCAGCGGCGACAACAAAAGATTATATCAAAATTTGTCGTTGCCAATTCCGCTTTTGGTGTGCACGGACTGTTACACTGGCAAGGCCTGGTGATGTTAGAGACTTAGGGATATTGGCTGGTGCTGTGTCCGTGGAAACTTACCGAAGTCATGGTGTTGATGGAGAGAGGTGGCAGCTGTGGCACGCCGACATCGCCGTGACGAGATCGGCTTCCCCTCGAGCTCCCCTCGGCGGGCATCTTCACGCGATGCTGAAAAAACAGACAAATACCAACATCAGACAAAGAGAAACACAGACCAGAAAAACAGATCGGTCAAAGATGGGTACAATCAAACTTCAGAATTCTGCTACATTCAGGCCTCAAAAAGGATTTGTAACCTTGGCAGAAGGTCAGACAAAGATGACTACAGATCAAACAATGAGAAGTTCAGATTAATAGTGAGATATATGTCAGATCACGCAATGGGAAATACAGATCATATTGACAAGTACAGATTACACAAACAGAAAAAGAGATCTGGCACCAAGATTACAAAACTCTTTGAGAACTATTTCATGTTCAAACTCAAAATTTATGGGGATTTGTGAATAAACTGTTTGAGTTGAGCATGAAACCATACTCAAAACAGTTTCATAATCTCGGGGCCAGATCAGACGAATAGAAATACAGCAGACAGTCTGTGAATGTCCACAGAAAAGCATTTAATGAGCTTTCCTGTGGATTGTCAATGTTTCTAAACTCTGATAATGAATGCACAATGTACATGATGTATGTACTCGTATTGTAGACAGAACAACATTCCCTAGAGTACAGTGATGTTTTGAAGCTTTAAGAATACTGATAGCCCTGTAGTTTGTGGACAAGATACACAATATTCAAGCCAGCATTTCATGAAAAGGTTGTACTGAATACATGTACTCACTCTACCTTGTTGGTGGAAAGAAGAGAATGTTTTTCTAATTTATACTTTGAAATAGATTGTTGCTTTAAGATTGACATTGTATGATAAAGAGATTATTACCCTCAAGTTTGTTTTATATCGTCTGTATCCTGCTTTTGGGATAAGCACTATGTATTATGCTCGCCAAGGCTCGCATAATACAGGCCCAGAAGTTATGAAACGTTTTTGAGTAAGATTTCATACTCAAAGGTTTCTTCACAAATCCCCATACAAAATTTGAGATCATGCGAGCATAACAAGGTAAATGTGTTATATGTTGTCTTCCTCCACAAAATGGTATAAATACAACAATATCAAGCAAATAATAGGTACAAAATACTACTAATTATTTTATCCTTATTGAAAATGTCTGTCCAATAAACTGGAGATAAAAAATATTTCCAAATATTATTCAGTGTTGACAATTTGGAGATAAAATAATTCTAGAGAAAAAGTTGTTATAAATATTTCCAAATATGATTTGAAGTGTTGTCATATAGCTTACATTCCTAGTGGCCAACACAAAGGTTTTGTTTACGACAACAGTTCAGCAGTACAGCGTAGGATGGATTATAACTGCAAACATCTGTTGTTGACAACGACAACACAACAACATTGGACAACTCTGAAGCCAGAATCAATGCATAGGCATGATAAGCACCGACTCCTATCATGCCTATAGATAAGTTATAACGTAACTTGTAGTTAACCTTTTTGGAAGACCAGTGCTAAATAGAGAAATCATGTTCAGATCTGAGCTAAATAAAGAAGAAATTATGTTCAGAAGAATGCCAAATAAATACACCAAGTTCAGAAAGAACCTAAAAAAAATCCTACTTTTCCACACTTTTCTGAGTACGATTTCATGCTCAACGCAAAGTTTTATTCACAAATCCCCCATATAAAATTTTACAATGACCATGTCCACTAACTCGCTCCATGCTGGAAACAACCCGAGATGTCTTAACTAAAGAGCAGTGTCTAATCCAGCAGGGAGAGGGTTAAATCATGCCCCAAAATGTTTAGTAACCTCGGGCCTTTGCTAACCCTAACCATAACACAAACCAATCCAACTGCCTACATATTAAAAACAAACCAATATATATACCAGCTGATCGATCATGCTAGCCAATGGTCAGTTGAACTATTGACCTCCAAGATTTAAATATAGAAAGCAACAACGAGGCTAAGTGTTATCATCTGAAGAATGACGTAGAGGAAGTGGGGGAGGGAGGGGAGAAGGGGGAAGAACCAATGTTTGAGGACCAAACATTTACATCGGAGCTCAGTCCTCCCTTACTTCAAACAAAATCAGGAGGTTAACCGAGGTCAACTGAGGTCTCCCGTCTCCTCTGGCACTGCCGATATACCGTCACTTCTGTTTCTATGTTTTTCCACATTTCTAATTCGCTTATTGGACCAGAACTGCACACACAAATATCGACGTAGCAATTACATGTGGTAAGACTAGAACGTAGTGGAATACGAGTACATTACTCAATGGCTTCCTTGAGCATTCAATGACATGCACGACACGTAACTTTGTAAGAGTAAACTGAGCTTAAAACTGTGGCTTACTGAACACTGCTGAAAGTATACAGTGGCTCTGGTTGACATATTCAGCTTCATCTCAGATTGTTTTTAAAGCATGCATTGTTGACATATTTCATGTCACGTGTGTGTGTGTGTGTGTGCGTGTGTGCGTGTGTGTGTGTGTGTATGTGTGCGTATGTGTGTGTGTGTGTGTGTGCATGCACATGGATATTGATAGAAGACGACATAAACACACTGAACATAAACAAAGTACAATAATTTATAATACTTTTCTGAATCTTCTTTGGTCAAAATTGTAATTACAAATACAGTATTTGTCACCCATGAGAATTCTGGCAACTGCTACCACTAAAAATATCACACCACTAGAGACACTACAATATTAGCACATTAACAATTACTGCTATTGTGTTAACACTACTGGACTACTGCAATACTGAAAAACAACTCCACTTAGACAGACGGCAATAAACATGGGGAATTTATTCAATTTACTTCAACTTCAGCATCTATGTCCAAATGTTTTCAGAAAAGATGAAGGACGAGAAATTCTGATCTCCCATAGAAGATAAGAATCTGTGACATTATTATTTGCATGGTTTGTTGATCTGTAACAGATTACAGACAGATCAGATAACTTTATTGAAGTCTCACACATTACAGAATAACTCTTACAGTGAACAATTAACACAAATATAGAAATGTAGAAAAACATTGACAATACCATATAACACCTTGGACAAGAGCATTGCCAATGTTTAGTCTACCAACTTATAAAGGAAAACATTAGTGATATTTACCCTACCAATGCTTTAAGTCTGCCAACTTAATTACGGTAATTACAAATAAAAGCCATACCAATGTTTAGTCTACTGTCTACCAACATTTATTACAAACGAAAGAATTGCCAATGTTTAGTCTACTGTCTAGTCTAGTCTACTGTCTACCAACTTAATTTATTACAAACGTAAGCATTGCCAATGGTTAGTCTACTGTCTACTAACTTAATTTATTACAAACGTAAGCATTGCCAATGGTTAGTCTACTGTCTACCAACTTAATTTATTACAAATGTAGGCATTGCCAATGTTTAGTCTACTGTCTACCAACTTAATTTATTACAAACATAAGGATTGCCAATGTTTATGTTTAGTCTACCAACTTACTATGGACAAAATATATATATTGTGAGTATATAAACCAACAGTCATCAACATACTTCTTTAAAAAACAATGTCAAGATCATTTATCCAAAACAATGACAAGACAACAATTTCTTTATCGTGGGAATCGGCAACACCACTTTAAAAAACAAAAACACAGATGAGCCAGGAAACGCATCTCATGCAAACAAAGCCGTGCTGAAGCCAAACAAAAGAGGAGGGAAACCTTGGATCTGAAGCCATCTGTCTCGCTATACAGACCGTACAGACCACAGACCGGTCTGTCCTCTTCACCGTGACAGCACTGAATGCACACGGCTGCTGCTGTTGCACATTAGTCACGTGCACATCTTGGAGATGAAGTCACCTACTACGCGTGAACCCAGGGCAATCTACCTGTTGGGAGGTCACCGCTAGCAGGCATTAGGCTCACTCACAGGCACAGTTCGCCACTTGAATTCTTAAACTGGGTCAGATTAAGAGGTCTGTCCTGGGGGGGCTATATATAGCCTGCTAACTGTTCTTTGTGGAGATGGCAGGGGCTAGGCCATGAAGCCATGAGGGGAGGGGACAAGGACAGGGGAGGGGAGGGGAGGGGAAGGAGGGAGGGAGGGGAAAGGGGTACAATCTCGAGGATGACCGACCAGAAGCAAAGGGACGAAAGCAATAATTGGTTCATGTTAAAGTTGTGCATGACTGATTAGACAGGTGGCAAATACAGTAGCGACTTTGACATTTATTGTCATTAATGTCTTTTCACCTTGGTGAGCAAGAACACATTAAAAGTTATTATGCAAATGTTGCCATATTCTAATAGAAATAGCATTTGTTGGTTTTTCAATCAATAAAACACACCACCAATTCTAAGAACACATTAAATGTTATTGCAAATGTTGCTTTATTCTAATACTATACAGAAATTGCCATTTCTTTTCCAATCAATAAAACACACTACCAATTCTGACATCACCAACTACAGCACCTGAACTGGTAATAGATCCTTGAAGTTGATAAATTATTTTAATATTTAAAATAATATGTCTTGATAACAAGAACAAGCAATAGACATAGGTAAGCAGCCATCAGAAGAATAAGCATCTACAAGTCCAAACAACAACACAAACAAACTTACAACTGCAGTAAGCCTGGAATTCTTCCAGCAACAGGACTGATACCCAGGGTTTCTCCGAACGCGCAATCCTGCGTCCCATACGCAAACATTGCAAGTTTGGACACACTTTATTAATAAAAATTGTTGATAAGTATATCAACATGCGTCCCCGGGACTCTAAAAAATTGAAACCCTGCATATACTATAGCACAGGAGAAGCAGAGTGTGTGTGGACTGAGACTTCACTGTACCTCTCCTTGGTCTCGAAGGCACTGGCGCGTCTGAGCAGAGGCTTCACGGAGTGAGGAAGCAGGTCCAGCGCGGTTGTACAATCAGCGATGGCAGACGAACAGTCGCCCATCTTCAGCTTACAGGCAGCCTGATTGGAGTAGATCAGCGACAGGCTGACCTCGTGACCTTGCGAATCTGGAACAGTGCAGCAACTGGATTAAGTCGGGCCGATCGTGAGTGAATATGGAGTTTAACGTCGCTGCGGGAATCTTTCACACATTTGCGACTATGTGATGGCTGGACTATTGACTGAAGTCACTACAGTATTGTGATTGCCCGACTATTGACTATGGCGATGGCCTGCGAGACGTAGCGGCTACTTACTCTGGTCCAGTCTGTTGATGGCTTCCTGGTACTGGACGAGGGCCTCGGCGTACTGACCCGTCCGGAACAGCGAGTTCCCCTCCTGGCGCAGCGTGCCGATGTCTGGAGGGAGGTCCGCCGTCACAAACACTGGCCGGGAGTGTGTCTGTGCATCACCAGTGGCCGGGTCACTAGACGGGTCACTGCTGTCACTAGACGGGTCAGTTCTATCGCCGTCTGGCTTGTCAGTATCACATGGTTTGCTTTGACCGTCGCCACTCCCTGACAGCACCGTCTCACTTTGTTCATAGGATGTACCGGACGTTAGACAACCGCCACTGCTGTCGACATCCTCTCTCTTCCATATATCCTTACTACTCTCTGCTAGTCCATTTTCTTCAATACCATTTACTACTGGGTTCTCTCGGTCACTGGCGACCTTTGTCTGACCTTGACCTCTAGGATCAGAGGTGACTTCCTCCTCAACTTCATCCACATCTTCGATGACAAGACGACGACCTTTCTTCTTCTTCTCTTCACGCTCCTTCTCCATCTTCCTCTGCTCAACTTTAACTTCCTGTAGCAAAGTCTGAAGAAGCAACCACAACAAGTATTATTGTGCATCACAAAGTAACAAGTTGTCCAATTTTCTATGATAATTCAAATAGTATTGTCCATAACGGTACCATTAAAGCTACCATCATTGGTGTCTGCCACATAGACAAGGAAAACACAAGCACACGGCCACATGTAACTTGCCAGTACTTTAATAGTAAAACTCCGATCACTTAAAGTCTACTAATCACTCACCTCAGCTTTCTTATTCAGTGGCTCCAACTTCAGAATATAATTAAAATCTTTTATTGCTTTCTGGAATTCGCACTTTCCTTTGTATGCCGTTCCCCGTCTGAGTAAACCTGGAACAACATTATTCTTGTCTTAGTAAACCTGGAACAACATTATTCCTGTCTTAGTAAACCTGGGACAACATTATTCCTGTCTTAGTAAACCTGAGACAACATTATTCCTGTCTTAGTAAACCTGGGACAACATTATTCCTGTCTTAGTAAACCTGGAACAACATTATTCCTGTCTCAGTAAACCTGGGACAACATTATTCCTGTCTTAGTAAACCTGGAACAACATTGTACCCATCAGTGCCGTGACAAGACCTGGTTGGTTTCCCACTTATCTAACACTTTGAGCATATAATATTTACAGGGAAATTTAGCATTGAAAGAAATAAAATCTCAATGTAAAATTAAAAAATAACTGTACCACGTCTCAATGTATCAAAGTATCTTCTTACCTTTCACGTTGTCTGGCTCGGCGGAGATCACTTCCTTCAAGTCCCGCAACGACTTGTCCCACTTACTCAGCTTGAGGTCTGGAAGACAGTGTGCATGCTTCAGTACAACTATAGATAAACCTGCTTCTGTCTTCTGGAGGTAAAACACAGCATAGAGTACAATGTGAAGTAGCAGACACGAGGCGCTAAAGGTAATCGTGGAATAGTCCTAACTTAAGTGATTGAAAGACAGAAGAGCTGCTGCTAGTAAAGATGTAGACATAGCTACGAGTGAGGCGAGAGACAGGTAGTACATACAGGCCAGAGCTCGGTTGTTGTAGGAGGCTGTGGATGGCAGGAGGGAGATACTTCTAGAGTAGTACAGCACAGACTCGTCATAGTCCCCACAACGGAACGCCTGCAACACACAATAGACATCAACATGCAACACCAACATAGCATAAACTATACAAACAAATATGCAAGTTTGCTAATAAATATGTTACTGTTTAGATTCAGTCATGGAAATACAAGCAATTTTCTAAAACTATACTAAGTATGGCATACTTCTCCAGTTTGATGTATACTTCTAGCAAATATTCTACAGTACATGCTACTAGCTGTGCTTACCTCGTTCCCTTTGTCCTTCTCTCGGTTAGACATATTCATCTTCTCTGCGTCGCTTAGGCCTGTAACATACAACAGTAGTCACTCAAGTAATCAACCTGTAACATACAGCAATAGAAACTTACCTTTAAAACTTACTGGCCTGAATAACGATACAAACAATAAATGTTTACAAAAAATACATGAATTTCTACTGACCCATAGATACCTTCAGCATTGGGAGTAATGGCCCGGGCCAGCGGTAATTCCTAACACTGGTAACATACATAATTAACTGTAATGACAACACTGACACGTCATGTCCCTGCCACTCACCAGCTGAGTCTACTGTACTCTTGATGTCGGCAACTGTTGACGAGTGTTTGACCGACTTCCGTTTCTCTTTCTCAGGTTCCTTCTCATCCACTTTCTCCAGCTCCTTATCAATGTCAATCCTAATACAAAACATAATGTTGTTAGACTACTATCTACATGATCTAGTACAATACATAATGTTGTTAGACCGCTATCTACATGATCTAGTACAAAACATAATGTTGTTAGACTGCTATCTACATGATATAGTACAAAATATTATGTTGCTAGACCGCTATCTACAGGATCTAGTACAAAACACAATGTTGTTAGACCGCTATCTACATCATCTAGTACAAAACATAATGTTGTTAGATCTAGCATCATTATAACAGATTGATTGAATTAGTGGTTTTTGTCGCAGCGGGAATATTTCACCCATATGCAAGTATTAATAACAGAGAAAACACAATAACATAAGTGTGAGAAGATGTGCAGTCTGAATGCACCATTACCTACCCCTGTTTTATGGTCTGAATGTGAGTGAGTGAGTGAATATGGAGTTTAACGTCGCTGCAGGAATCGTTCACCCATTTGCGACGATGGTCTGAATGTAACACTATGTACTTGTCCTAATGTCTGAATATAACACTACGTACTTGTCCTAATGTCTGAATGTAACACTACGTACTTGTCCTAATGTCTGAATGTAACACTACGTACTTGTCCCATTCTTTGTAGTCTCGAGGCTTTATCCGCTTGGAAGACGTCTTATTGCTGTCTACTTCCTTCAAGTCCTAAGAAAACAAAGTATTCACAATGAAACATTGTGAATTACAAGATAACATGGAGAATTACAAGATAACATGGAGAATTACAAGACATGCCACTGATATCAGATCTACCTGATTAAATTATGATAATAATATTTGTAAGTGAAAGCGAAACACACCTTCTCTACTGATGACGAGATAGTCCCAGACCTGACAGGTGGAAGGTCAGGGCCACTGTGTATGACCCCTGACCCCTGTACCAGGAGCTGCTCTTGGGTCTTGATGTCTACGTTCCAGCTGTCGATGTCTTCCTCCAGATCCTTCCTGTCTCCAGGGTCAAGGTCAGATAACTTGGACACAGGCTTCTCTTTCCGTAGAACCCGACTACAACATTACATCGCTAGTCATCTCTATGGCAACCAAGAAGCAATCACTAGGACAGACAAGCTCAGTTTCACAAAGTAATATCTTGCTATATACTTGCAGTGGGTGTGCGGAGGTCGTCTATTTTCATATCATCTACGTCTAAGATCGCATTTCTTACACGGCACTGATAGGGCATTGTGCTTCTTTAAATACTTGCTGAGGTCATATGCTGGTTGACAGTGATGCCAATAGATGGGACCAATGAACAAGTTTACATAATACTCCAATCTGACAATTTCTGAAATATGTGGAAATACTGCAACTAAAATAGAACATGTGTAGAAATTGTAACTTGGGCTCAACAGTAAGGTTTGTCCACCTGCCCGGGTACAATACACATGCGGAGAAGTGAAACAGTCCAGATTAACAAGCCCTTTGCCTACAGGGCAAGTAGTTTATGTCCGACACACCCAGGGATAGGCGCCTCAAAGTTAAAGTAGACCCTGACTGTTGCTAAGTTACAGGAATACATGTAGTATATATTCAGGTGGCGAGTGAACACATCAAAGGGAGACAACTCTGACCTGTCGGGCGCCAGTTCTGCCAGTTTACTCTCAGCCAGTGCCTCCAACTGTGGATAGCAGCCCTCGTCTCCAGACCTGCAGACAGAAATACATATATACATACGTACACACACATGTGGATCACGCACACACATACAGACATGCAGACAAAGGCAATATATTATTGTTGCACTGTTTATGTTAAGATCTGAAAGTAAATCAACCTATAGCAGTCTGACGCAATGTGCATAAAAGAAATGCCACCAGAAACATACCGGATTAAAGCTTGACAGACATTTCAACTTCAAGGAGCAATTGGCTTTGCACTAGATCAATAGACTTTCACACATTGAACACTTGCCATGAACAGGTCAGCACACATAGATTATGATCGTACTATTTTCAGCTCGTTTGCCAGACATGATTTAAGCTCCAACATTAAAACCCACTTCAATCAGATACTGACAAGAACAACATAACAACTCCTGAAAAACATACATGTTGTGAGAATACAAAATATGAATGTGATATTATTGAACATACCCAAAACAAATATGTTTATTTTATACACACCGTAGAATTTTGACGATCTTCTCGAGTTCTTTGACTTCCGTGCAATTGTTGATGTAGGTATAGTCCAAATGTGAAATAGGGATGTCGTACTTCTTTGTACTCCCAGAATTATATATGGAATCACCCATACCTGCAAACATATACGTAAACACCATTATGACATGTGACATCCCGTGGTAACATTAACGTCAGCTGTGTGTGGCTTTGAAGCAAGGAAAGATGAAAATCTAAATACGAATACGGTATGACTGCTTCTATGTTACTATACCAAAGACTCTTGCACAAAAAAACATGGTTTATGGGTACTGTTCAGCTATTTTTGACCCAAAAAAAAACAACAACAAAAAATAAATAAATGTTCATATCTTTTGAAGTAAGCTACAGAAAATAATAATCAGGGTAGCCATTCCTATATTTTCTTGAATGGGGAATCCTATGAATGATTGGAAATCAGGATAATGTCAGGATAATGTTTTGCAGATGAGGATAATGTTTTAGGTACACATGTATTAAAGGCATAATATCACAGTCTGACACAAATTAAGTTGTCGTTTTGGACAGAATTGGAGTTAAAAATGCAAAG
>JAVCKZ010048082.1:0-18651 GCA_034780755.1 Lepetodrilus elevatus
CGATAGCTAATACATTGCTAAGAGAGTGCTATGGTCCCTTAGCGGCTAAGAGAGCTTCGAGAAACGATACCCTGGTGCATAGAGTTCACCAAGAAATTCCTCATAGTGCTTACCTCCCCTTGGCTTTATCCTCGTTGACCAATCAGTGTTTGCGCTCCTAATATGGGCGCAATGACACTCAGAGAAGTGTAAATCATTATGGAACCAACATTCAAGTTCCAATCTCGAATGACCGAATGATCGAACTAAAGACCCAAAGACCTAAATTTCCTCGAAGTAATAAAAGGTGATTTAGAACGAGATCAATTTGAACACAATAAAAGCAGGTTTTTACTGTGTGCAATCTCACTTGAAAGAGGTGATTGAATAGAAGAAGATGTTGGTTTATACCAGTTAACCCCGTTCTTCACTGATCTGGTTAAAGTAGTTAAGAGAACCAGAAGCAATTAGACACACTAAGATGTTTCAGTCTCAATAACATTGGAGCATGAATTGAGACATCAACTATTCACAATCACGGAATTGGTTTGTTCTTGAAACGGTCACCATCATCTGGATTGTGTTCAAGATGGCGAGTAACTTTTCACTAAACTGGTTCCCTGTCACCAATTTTGCTTATATGACTCTTGAGACAGGTGTCTAGTTCTACCTAGCTTCTCGGTAACACACTTGCTGCAAATGGTTGAAAGATTCCTGCATTGAAGTCAAATTCAAGCTCCTGTCTTGAACACATTCGTCGCAAATGGGTGAAAGATTCCCGCAGCGATGTTACACTCCATATTCACTCACTCACTTGAACACACTTTTGGTTAAGTTGCCTATGTTCATCTTAATGTTGTTTAACACCATATTTTTATCAATGATATAGATAATACTCAAAACTCTTCCCTGCATATAAAAAACTAACCTTCATCGCAGAAAATGTATCGTACTCCAAAGAGGATTCAAACTTGGAACTACAGCTTATTAGTTTGACACAAAACCACTGGCCTAACACACTGCCTGTATGTAAATTAAAGTATTTGAAATATATCCATTATATTGACATACAGACTTTAAATCGCATAAACATGTCCATGCTATGTTAAAATTCATATTTATAAAAGCAAATCGATAAATTGTCTTCAAATTATTCACAAAACTTACAAAACGATGAAGATTGATGAGAATGTTTTAATGGATTGGACTCGAAAAGTTTGACTAACTTAAAGATGCCAAGGAAGTAAATGAATACTAGATCATGTCAAATTCAGATGAATTTTTATTTTTAAAACACCTCGATGTCCAAAATACTATCCCAAAGTATTAATAATAAATCAATATATTTCAAATTCATAAAGTGATACAGGCAAGGTTCTCTGTTATGTCCTAAATGATTTGTTAAACATATTAAGATTTGAGCAGTAAACACAGAATGAATTCGACATCTTTCAGATCATATTTCCTGTTTTAACATCAGACCTGCCAAGACAGTTAGCCAATCATTTCACATTTAAGGCCAATGCATTTTTAAAATTTGTTTTTCAATCCCCATACACAATTCAAAATATAAAAAAATGGAGATAAAAAAAAGACTAGAGAAGAACATAAAGTAACAAAAATAGTAAGATAATTATTAACAAGAATGTCAAATCACAGGAATATGTATATGTACATGTTTTAATGTAAAATTACCTACCCGGTAATACATGTAGGCATATAAATTGTTTTCCAAGTGGACCATTAATTAAATTTTGTAGAACTAATTTGCATACACATCTGTTTTTGTTAATTCAAACTTTAAAATAAATTAAAGAAACTGGGATCATAGGCTAACCCTGTAGTTTATCCAAATCCAAAGAGCAGTGAAGGTCATCACGTTATATTGAGGGTATACCATATAATAGTGACCTTATCATTTAATAATAGTATTCATAGGACATAAACGAAAAACGTAGCTGAGAAACGCATGAAATAAACACACATGGCCTTAACATCAGTAATAGTTATTTGAAAAGTCTGTCCGTCGTCACATGGTCTGTTCCAATCAACTTGAATGATCTCGTTCATCGCCTGTATTGAAGATAAGATGGCAGATATATTGAATTTTGTACCATGTCGTCTCGACTTGACGCGTTGGTGTCATCTTCGTTAATATAGACCAGAGTTATCATGACAAGGTATTATAAGCTGGGGGAAATCTGGGGCGAAATTCTTTTTAATAAAAGTACATTAGTATTGAGATTTCATGACATTCTATGGAATTTCAGTGATATTGAAATGATCCCGTGAGGGTTTATTCAGTACAACGACAGTAATTTCCATTAGGCAAGGCAAGAGTTGTCTTAGCAGGATATCATAAGCTCAGAGAAATATTGAGGCCGAAATTGTTTTTAGTAAAGTACATGAGTAGTGAGGTTTCATGACATTTATCTGGTGGAGATTGACTCTGCAATGGTTACTATTGTTCACATTATAGGTCAAGAAAAAAGTTAGTATTGAGTATGTTGGTATTGAGTTTTCATGACATTTTATGGTATAGAGTATGTTGGTATTGAAGATTGATGACATTTTAGGGTATTTCACTGATATTTTAATGATTTGATGTCATTTGATTCAGTATCAGAGTTGTCATAGCAGGGATATTTTATGGTATTGGGTATTGAGGTTTCATGACATTCTATGGTATTGAGTATGTTGGTATTGAAGATTGATGACATTTTATGGTATTTCACTGAGCAGGGATATTTTATGGTATTGGGTATTGAGGTTTCATGACATTTTATGGTATTGAGTATGTTGGTATTGAAGATTGATGAAATTTTATACGTATAGATCATAATCTAAACTGAAATTCTTTTTAATAAAGTACATTTAAGAGGTTTCATGACATTATATGGTATTTTAATGAATTTCTGGGGTTCGTAAGAGGTAACAGGTTCTTAACCCCGGTTAACGGATCAATGCGCATTATTGATCAATGCGCATTAATTTCAAATTCTCAACTCTCTGGGGAGTATACAATGGTATGGGTTAAAGATATGTTATTGCTTTTCTTTTACCAAGATCAGAATCTGTGATGACAAGACTTGTGACCAAATTGGATGAAATATATAATTGGAATTTTAACGATATAATTGGAATGACATACAAATGTTCTGTTATTTCTTTCACAATCTTTCACTAAGAATTTGTGACAACTAGACTAACATCACTGAACTAGACAACATAATCGGAGATGACATAATTGGAATGATATAAAAATTAACACCTTAATGTTATGCTTATTTCTTTTACAATATTTTTTTTTCTAATATGACTGACAGTTGATCCGATTGTACAACATAATTGGAGACACCATAATTTCAGCGAAATAATTGGAATGACATAATTTGTTACAAGAACTGTTTAGTAGTCGTACATGTAATACCAGTCTCCTTATAATAGACCTGTCGATACGGAATACAGATAAATGACTGACTGTTAACCCTCGCAGTCCCGGCTCGTTTATCTGGCTCTGGCTCGTGTCAGAACTAAGTCTCGAGGAGAATTGTCCGAGAATGTCCCTAAAGACTCGCTTCTCGTTTCATCCGCGATAATCTCCCAATGAGCCCTGCCCTTAATTTCTAATCAAGGCAGTTTTACTCATGCTCATACTCGTAGCGATTCTCGTTCAATTTTCGACCAATCAGGACTAACGTTTTCGTAATCTGCCGAGGACATTCTCTTGACAGGAAGTAAACCTTTGTCGTGAATGCCGAGGAGTCGAGGGACTGTTGGGGAAATCAAATTGGACAATGATTGGGGCCTTACAATCACGGATCAACAAGAGAGAGCGAAAGGAAACAGGAGGGGGAGAGATTGTTCTGTGCGTCTTGGGTCTTCAAATCGACATGACACCAGGCACAGAAAATCTATAGACTCAGAACCATGTTGGCTCAGGATTGTTAGAACATAGCGACGTTTCTGTATCGTCAGACCGATGAACGTGAGAACGTGAAGTCGCAACGGGATGACTGCTTTGGCGCGGAATTGCCAATATCCGAGAAGAATCGTGTATTCTTGGTAAAAACAAACTTATAAATGGAATTTGGGGTTGTGTCGATTTACCAAGGAAAATGTTTTATCTGTTTTTCTTCCCTTTCTGACTGATAGAGAGTGAAAGATGAAAGTGAATAAAGTTAACTCGTAATATGAAAATGAAATTGTATCAGTTTACTGTCTGGCTCATGCCTTTATTCTGATAAATGGATAAAACAAGAATTGAAGAAAATAGGATTATAACTGTTCCGCGGTAAATATGTTGATAAAAACTTTACATCTGTATGACTGATGGAATATTGATTATTATTTATGTCTTTATTGTTTTGTCTCAGTCTAATAGTAATACTTACCAACATTTGTCTTCTAATCCCATTCAACTATTGATTGACAATCTTCAAACAAGTTATTCAATTTCTGAGATGATTTTGACTTTTAATCTTATTATCTTCTCCCAAATGGAGAACATATTGGGAATGATTGGGTATGCTTAGTGCACACAGTTGTTTCCCTTGGTTCAAGTACACAGAGTTTACAGCTCAGCTCACAGAGTTTACAGTAGTGTTTATTGCATGTTCCCTCTGTAGTTGACTAATCAAATAATATCACTGCATTGCCATTGAACTTATGATGGATAGAGGTATTAAAATCCCAAACATTTCTCTGTACAAACTCTGGGCTGGTATTCATAAAGTGGCTAAGTCAGTTTTTGCTATGTATTTGGTCACCAAAAACTGACTTAAGCCCCTTTATGAATACCGGCCCTGGTGTATGGCTCTTACAAGGTAATGTTCTCTTTCTCTAATCATTATCATATTTCTTCATCTTTTATTTTTGGAATCGGGGTTGTAGAGCCGTTTTCAAGATTCTTTCACTAATATCACGGCTTGTCAGTTTAGGTCAGTAGGGAACATGCAACATCCATAGCACTGAATGTTGCAGTAAACCCGCAAGCACCGGCTGGTACTGACAGAGCAAAGATGATAACTACCGTACATTGCCATGGTACCGACAGTGCATCCTATCACAATAACACTGGAAAGGTAACTTTTGTTAACATGAACTCTTCCAATATATTATCAATATTACACCAACACCTTTGAAATACTTAGAAAACCTTAAAACCCAAACATTTTATCTGCATGATCTCATGGGTCTTTCACTGTTGAGGTAATTATCAGTTTTCTCTCTAATCATTACTAAAGCATTTATTTGAGCAAATTCATCGAAACTTGAGCAGCCGAAGAAAGCATTGAAATCTGAGGAACAGCCGCTTTAAAAGCCCAGCAATGTCCTGTCCATATTCAGTGGTTCTGGTCCGTCAGCTCCGTCAGTATGTAGATCTCATAAAGGATGTCCTGATACCTCCAGACAGCAGACAGTCAGGTCGTAATGAGGAAATCTCACACAAGTAGTCAATCGGGATTACAGAATTTCCAGAAATAATCTTTTAATCGAACACTGTCTGTAATATATATAAGACAGACACAATATCAGTGTCCATACAGTGCATCCATTCATCAGTATATTGAATTCAAACAAATATCCATCCATCCATCCATCCATCCATCCATTGATCCACAAGTACATCCATCCAACCATCTGACCCATTGCCAATCTATCCATCTGATCTGCAGTCATCTTCCAATATATCCATCCATCCCTTTATTTATCCATCAATGAATCCACTAACACAACCATCCATCAACCTATCCACTAATCCACACATACATTCACTCAACCATCTGACACAATCCATCCATTCACTATGTAGCCATCAACCAATATATCCATCCATCTTTATTTATCCATCAATCGACTCATCCGCTGATCCACAATCCATTAATTCATCTACCAAACCATCCACCAAACAATCCACCAAACTATCCATCCACCAAACCATCCACGGATTTATCCATCCATCAATCCATCAATCAATCTATTCATCCATGAATCCAATTTAAAACAAATTTGATTTGAATTGTGGTATGCAATTGTATATCCACGAACGCTCAATGTCCACTATCACACTAACTTCAGCTGCCTGGTTTTAAGCCATTTTCAAGATTATTTCAACAACATCACAGGAGGACAATCTCCTAACACTTACGTATCTCCGAGATACAGTAGACCCACTGGCACTGCCCAGTCTCACGGACCAAGGACCATCATTTCCCAGTCTCACGGACCAAGGACCATCATTTCCCAGCCCAGATGGCACATCCAATCGCAATCTCATCGGAAAGGTATCGTCCACGAATATTGAAGCCAGATCCCAGGGGCAACATCAAACTCAGAACCTTTGGCTCCAAAGTCTGACGGTCTAACCACTCCACTACCACAAACCCTAAAATATGAGCAGTTGCGAGGGTACAATATTTGCGAGGCAACAGTATTTTGGAGGCAACAGTATTTGGGAGGAAACAGTATTTGTGAGGCAACAATATTTGCGAGGCGACATTATTTGGGAGGCAACAATATTTGCGAGGCAATCAGTATTTGGGAGGAAACAGTATTTGGGAGGAAACATTTGAAATTGAGTACGATACTAATTATTCAATTGAGGTCTGAAGCTTGTCAGACATCTTTAAACTGAGCATGGGACAAATCAGATTTTCCTGTTTCGGAGAAATCTGATCCTGAGCGGTCCAGACATGCATCCGCAACGTGAAGTGTACCTTTCTGACTGCGAGACCTCGTGGGAAATGAATTCTCCCCCTATTTTTGTCCTACAACAGCTCAAAATTAGATTAATTCCTTTCGCAACCCACAAACACATCCTATTTCTGGAACAGGATGGTTTAAAACTTTGGCGGCATTGTATTATTATAGCATCCTGCTCTTCTCTTCGTCGCCCAGTTGTGGACGTGACGACAGCAGGTGGTCCTGTGATGAAAGATTGAAAGGTTACGAACATCGGAGGCGTCAGTATATTCAATGACGTTCTTGGGTCTCTAGGGGAAGTGATAAATGCTGAAACTGCATTTAGAGTGTATATTGAGCAATTGCCCCCAGCCATGAAATGACGTGTGAAAAAACGGCAAAAAGTACAAACGTGAAATCGCCTCGAATAAATGTCAGTTTGTCTATCAGGCCATGAATTGTCAATGTTGATGTTTAGAACAATAACTATACTGCTGATGTATACAATTTATATAATTCTCTTATTGGTAATTATCAGATAATACCATTAATTAATTATATATTATGTTTGCAAACTCTCAGATATTGTAATTAGAGGTAACTCAATTTATCAAGTATATGTATATCAGTATTCAAAATAATGAAAATAATGAAGGGGTCATTCTCCATAGGCCCAATGTTAAAGGTGGTAAAATCTGTCATTTTCAGGGGGTCACACAGGTACCTTTAACATTGCAGATTTTCAAATGATCCCCGGACCCCCTATTAATTCGAACACTGTATATACATTGATATTGAAGGATTTTTAAATAGTTCTGTAGAGCTAATTAACCCTCTCCATGTTGAAGGCTACCAGAGCTGCACTTAAGTGCGGTAACAGCAGTGTGAGGGTAAAATTAAAAATATTTTAATGATTCACTAGAAAGATAAGTGTGAAATATGTCAGAAATTCCCTTGACTTATTCAAAGCACTTTTTTTCATCATGTCAATCTGTATCCCTCTGATGCAAATTGCTGATATTATTGACCTTTCGGTCGACCAAAAATAAATTGCATGCACTTTAAGTTTGGTGGATTTGTCTAAAAGCTAAACATTTGAAAAGTACTTCCAACTTGTTCAACTTTATGCACTGGCATAACATACCACATCGATAACCCAGGTTCTTTTAGGACACTTGAACAATCTTCTGCTAAGTTTGTTCATTAATTGGCTTGACTCGGTCACCTATACCTTTGAGCAATGTTAACCCTCTCCATGCTGAACGCAACCAGAGATGTCTTAAAGAGCTGTATCTGTGCCTAAGCCAGCATGGAGAGGGTTAACACATCAAGCAAGCAACGCCAAAACATAAGCTTGACTGAGCGGCTTTAAATCCTTTGGTGTCAGCAATGGGCTTAATTTCTATCTGTAATCTGATTGGTCAATCAATGACCAATTATTGACCAATCACTGAACGAAGTCTGACCAAGCATTGTTTAAAGGTGGACAAACCGAATTTTACACTTGTTGACAACACAAAGAAGTGATGACATTATGCCATGAACATTACATAATGTTTTCCAAAATTATATTTTATAAAAAAAAATCAGTATTTTATGGTTTTATTTTGTTCATGTTTACATCACCTGTAATTGTCACCATGTGATGCAGAACATTTTAACATGTGACATCACCTGTAGCAATTGTGTAATGTGTGCAAAATGTAAATTAAAAACATTTCTCAACAGAACGAACAATTCCTTTCAATAGTTGGGTCATTTTATACATAAAAACATGGATTTTTGCAAATACATCACTATACAGTATTACATATCAGCAATACCCAAAACCAACATGCGTAAAGTCAAACTATATTCATTTACAACACACTCCACATTTCTGTCCCTTTAATTAACTGTCCAAACCTTAATAAGATGCCTACAGTAACAGCACCTTGGCTTGGTCAAATCACTACAATAAGACTTGACCGGTAATGGGCCGTACAGGGAATTGTCCAGTATGTAAGGACATGAATCCGACATGTCATGATCTGATGACAAGCCTCATTCTGAACATGAGCCTCATTTTGACAGCAGCACGACAGACTTGTCACCATGATATTCTGCTCGTGTCATCTTGACGCCGTATCCAAACATGCTGCATTCCTATAGACCCCCTGAGCTTAAAAGACCGTGCATGTTGATCACCACTGACTAAAGGGGAATTAACTCTGCGGGGCTCACGACAGCAAATACCATTACGCGACGCTATTTATCTGCGAGGCTGTGGCATCACAAGGGACATAATCACGATCGAACAAAATTACTCTGCGACATCTCCCTTGGTCGGATTTGTTTGCGTAGCCATATTCTATTATTTGTTGCCGCGACCGCGAGTGCGACACTCGAAAAAATGTATACCCATGATGGTTTTGCCTGTCGTGGATTCTGAAGATCGGTAGCGTTAATGACGGTTAATGCCGTTATTACCCAGAGTGCAATGGTATCCAATTCCAGTCAACAGCGACTTGACCTAGTTAGGTAATACCATATAACATTTGATACGGACTTCTCGGGTCGGTGATCCCACTGGAAAGGTGAACAGTTGTGTAACTACAGACATTCAATAGTGCAAATGTTCCTTTAAAAGAAAAACTAAAACAGATTCCTCGTTCAATATTGGAACACATATTTGGCCGACACGTGTAATTGGGTAGCAAATATCCATTAGCCAACATTGGGCTTATTTTAGACAAATGCAATCTTTGGCAAACAAATTCCTGAACTATCAACCATGATTGCGGGGATAAAGAAATTAATGGTCAATTTCTGAAGAGTGAATATTTATTCCTTACGTTAATGACGATGTCTTCCGTTATTGATCTTTTGTGGATTACAATTTTGTTTAAAGTGTTAAAAAAGAACATATCCAATCTTGAAGAAAAAAAAACAACAACATGACATATTTTTTTACAATGATTCTAATAGTAAGAACGACACTTGTGCTAACCTCAATTATTCTTTCAAATACTTCATTGTTAATTGCCTCTCTATTACCCTGAAAACCAATTCTAAATGGAATTTTTGATTAAGCAAACAGAACCACAACTCAAGATGGCTGCCACTGCTATCACGAGCAGACGTGACAAGATGTCTCCCAGTCCTGATTACAAATTAATTAAGCGACTGACCAAACGAGCAGAAAGACAAATGGCAGGCGAGATATCACATTCAACAGCGTGGCCAGAATTAAATTGTTGATTACAACGATTGGCTACTGAAAATGAAGTCTCGCAGCAAAGGGCAGAAACAATTAGGATTGGATGACCTCATCAGCTACCTTGGTCAGATGGGTTCATGGAGTCTATTACTGAGGTTGGAATAAAACAATTCATCCCTGAATCTGCCAGATAAGAAAGTGTGCTGTTCCTTTTTTCATTGAAATCCTACACTCCTTTTTTAACCTTTTACTAGCTGAAGACAACTTCAGATGCTCCATTGAGCAATGCTTTTTCATTGCAGTATATGTTCTGTATTTAACCTCCTGCGTGCTGTTGGGCAGTCTTTTTACATTGTAATAAACTATAGAGAAATGTCCTTGTACATTGCAATAAACTATGTTTTCCCTTATTTAACCCTCTTCCTGCTAAAGGCGACTTAAGTTGCCCGATCACATGCAGAAATAGAACACTTTGATTTTATTCAGCATGGAGAAGGTTAACAGCACATGGCAGATGCCCCATTGAGAAATGTCCTTTTACATTGCAATAAACAACAATTCTTTATTTAACCTCCAATAAGCTGTTGATAACTGCAGATTCCCCATTGAGCAGTGTCCCTTTTCATTGCAATAAACTATACATTCTGTATTGAACCTCCTGAAAACTTTCGGCAAGCAGAGATGCCCCACACGACAGCAATTTTGCTTTGTACATCACAGGAAAGGTTAATCTATACTTTCAACAACCTCTTTTGGATGAATGACAATCACGTGTCAGATTCTCTCCAGAGGGGAGATTGTTAAATTCCGTTATTATGTCATAAAAATGGAATTGGCGTGAAACACGCATGTTCATCGCTTACGGTTACAAATAAAAAAAAATTAAATTTAAACATAAATATAAAAATGGTACAATGATTCCCAATTCCCAAACGGAATTCTATATTTTTATAATTAACATCCTTTTTTCTTTCATCCATCACCATTGTATTTATATTTCTGATCTGGACGATGAAATATAGATTTACGATGTCCTAAAAGTGCCGTTTGTCTAACACAGTCAAGTTCAAAGAGACATCTCCGCCATCTCACTCTGGTGGATGCGTCCTATGTATGCAAATACAGCCTAGCACATAAACACTGTCATAAATTGGCTTATTCCAACATTCTTTTCAACTACCATACTTATATCCTTGATCGCGCATCTCATCATTTTTTCTTCGCCAAAATGGAGCAATTTCCCGCAAGGATCAATATACGCCAAGGATTTTTTGTTCCAAATAGCCAATCTATTGACATCAAACCATATACATTTGGTCTAAACTCCAATAAATGATTGTGATAAACTCCCTTTCCTACCGAACTTATCGCAAGTGTTTAAAGTAACTCTCGGACATTAAAAGTTTCATTTGTCAAACTGGTGTAATCAGATTTTTACCAAGATGAAGATGATGTGGAATCAATGGAAGAGAAAACGATGCCTCAGTCGACAACCAGCTCTGTCGTCAATGGCAACCACTGCAGTACCGCTCACATTTGAAGAATCTCAAAATTGATTCACGAAAACTTTGGGGGACAAGCAATTTTCTTTTTGAACAGTTGTGATTGCCTTTGCATCATAGTTGACTCTTTCACTCAATCAAAACAGAGCAAAGTTCATGACTTGTGTAGTACCCCTACCGTCACCTTTAAATGACCTTGCATTTTGAAGATCAGTCTGTAGAATGGAGACAAAACTTTGGGTTAATCTTTAGCCTGGATGTGACAGATCGTCCGATTGGTTAATGTTTCTTCTGGTAAGTTGGTTGTAATTCTATTGCATTCACCAGTCCAATTCTCACCGCGTTTGAATTGCAAAAATGTTCTACAAAATTGTCGTCAATTTTCTTTGATCTCCTCTGAAATGTCGGCTTAGGAAATATATTGAATGCTTGATCTGTCTCCTTTGCATTGGCATTAATTTTTTGGGGTCCGTTGGTTTTTCTGTAAATTAAATCACGATTGAAACTCTTTGACATTCAAGTTAGCTTTTCATGTAATTATTTACACATTTAATTACTATTAGTAGTCAGGACAGCATGATTGTCTTGTGAATATTGTGACATGTATTCTGTGTGAAACTTAAAGTCATTGTCTCATCTTTCTTTTAAGATTTCGATAACATTTTTTTTTTAATGAATTGTGATATGATACTACTGGTATATATAAATATGTTATAAAGGGCAAACAAATTAATATGAAAAAAAGATGCATTATTATGAATACATCAAAGGTATAGAATTTTCATGACATTAATTATCTGGAAGTGTTGAAAAATTGCTTTTAAAACATGTTTTTTAAATCTTGAAACCTGTTTTTAAAGGAAAGAAGAAAATGTTTCCATTTTTTAAAAATATTATTATTAAACGCACAATATCTTTTGCCTACCTTTATTGGATCTACATTAAAAATAATTAAGAAAATATTCCTAATTTAAAAAAAAGAAAATAGAAAAATATTAGCAACCAACAGTAAATAATGATATTTTTAACAAAAGGATCGATAATCTGTTAACAAATTTGTTGCGACAGAGTGAAATTGTTATGTTAACAATGGCATATACACTGACGTCTGCTTGAGAGTTGACAGGAAGGAGATCTACTGAATAGCGAGGTCTTAGAACAATAATTAGTTGTAAGGAAAGCATTTGTGATTTTTATCGACCCATACTGATCTGCACAATAGTGCAAGAAATTGTCAGAGAAGTTGCAAGATATTGACGCAGTTATGAAATGTGACATAGTGCAACAGTGTCAACACAATCGATAAGACTTTGTTGGAAAATCTCATAACAGCATATTACATATTCATATACAGATGTATGTTTTTGAAAGAAGACCAAGTGCAGAAATGCTAGATCCACGTTTTTTTAACTTTTAAGTCTGCGACTAGATTATAGATATTCAATTTAAAGCATGTCTGATGCGATATTTCTTGTCTGATGATATTATCATGCCAAATTTGTATTAAAATTAATCCAAAGATAAAGATGTTTATATTTAAACTTTATTTTTAGAAAATTGTTTACGAGGTTTGTGTCCCACATAATATTTTAATAGGGTTAACATAGGGTTTATCTTTACATGAAATAGGAATAGGAAAATTGGAAGATTTTTCAGCATACTGTTATTATAATAACAAAATGAGATTATTATCACAACATGATATTAGTATCATGATAACAAAATGAAATCACAAAATGAGATTCTTATCATGACAACAAAAGCTTATTCTCATGACATGATATTATTATCATGACAAAATGAGATTATTATCATGACAAAATGATATTATTATCATTCCAACAAAATGAGATTATTATCATGACAACAAAATGATATTATTATCATGACAACATGACACATTTGAGAGATGCAATAGACATCAGAGCCAGATATATCAAGCAACGATGTAACCAAACCGACACCGTAACCAAACCCAGATCCAGATATGCCCACGTAACCAAACCCATGTAATGCCAAGCCGCCGCCAAATCATCCAGAGAAATCTCCTATGGCAGAAGCAGCTAAACACAGTGGACAGTTGACAAAGGGAGAGCGGAACCCTCAAAGCGGAACATGGCCGAGACAATTGTCGTCTCGTCCCAGAGGAACGGCAGCTCTTCAAAGCTCGGTCGTCTGGAAATACGGAATGGGACAGTACAACAGCGCCAATACTGCATGTGAGGTCAGTGGGTAAGGTGCATGCCAATATGGGATGCCAATTGGAGTTTGTTTCTGGGGACCTGACAAACCATAAAAACAATGATGATTATGATTAATAAATGAAAAAATATGTGGGTATTTTTTTTTATTACGATGTTTCTAGAGACCTGACACTATAAAATGATGATTATGATAAATAAATGAAAAATTATGTGTTTTTTTATATTTTTATGATGATTCCGGGGAACCTGACAAACCATAAAACTAGGATTATGATTAATAAAGAAAAAATTACAATTTTTTTCTTTATGACAAGTTGAACCAATGGGGATGCCAATATGGCAGTGGAGCCAATGGGAATGTCAATATGGCAGTGGAGCCAATGGGGATGTCAATATGGCAGTGGAGCCAATGGGGATGTCAATATGGCAGTGGAGCCAATGGGAATGTCAATATGGCAGTGGTGCTGTCTCCCTGATGGCTCAAACACAATCAGTGCTCGGTGGGGCATCTCGAGTGGCCAGCTGCAGGAAGGAGGTTAATGATGCACATCCTGTGTTTGCTCCCAGTGACGACAGCGTCTGGTACAATACCTGTCAGGGTGGCGTTTCCCCAAGCTCTCATATCTACTACCAGACAATCTCGTAGCGATCTCCAATACATGGGGATCGTGCACTTACACTTACGAGTACACCATGATCTCATAGAGCCGCGAGAAACGATACCCTGACCAACAACAGGGATGGAAGGGATCGGGTTTGGGAGTTTTTATGCAATTTTTGACAGTGTATTTAAGTGATGTCACGGCCATCTGCCTCCTGTTCTTGGAAGCTTCAAAACAGTTACTTTGTGTTGCATGACCCATCTGCCAGGGCTGGTGCCCCTGCACCAATTCACCCTCTGCCTTCCAGAGACAACTGGAGATGCTAATAGAATAGTGATAGGGAATAATCCCACAAGTAAAGGGTTAAGAGGGCTGGCTAATGAATATCTATAATGTAAAATAAGCACTGCACCCTATTTTTCAGTGGATGCAGAACTACAGAGATGCAATTCATGCAGTAACAGGGGACAGATTTGAACTCAGAACCTTTGGTTTTATAGTCTGACACACTAACCACTGACCTAACCAGTAATATTACCCAACTGGTATATCTTGTTCAAGGTTCGTACCATGGCTTAAATTTATGTTAGCTTGTCATATAACTTTAAAACATTTTCTTTAGGGTTTGGTTACTGTATGAGGTATATTTTACAAATTAACTGAACTACTACAACAGAAGTACAGCACAACCTATTATTTTACCTTGGCTTACAACAAAAACAACTGCATTGACGAAAGGATTGCTAATAAAACAATTGTACCACTATGATCAAATTACGGTACAACCTATTATTTTACCCATTACAGCGCACTTTGTGAAACTGCATCAACCTAAAAAAAATGGAAAGATTTCTAATGCTGACAACATGGGTTAAGTCAATATTCTTGTCAATCTGAGTTTGATTATGGGAAATGACAAACCGAAAATAACTATTAGATCGAAAATGACAATAAAGTACACATAAAAACGATGATGAAAAACATATTCTCTTGAGCAATACCTCTCGGGTGACGCGGCATGGTTCAATACGAGATGTCGGTCTGGGTTCGATTCCCTACTCCAACTGAGAATTGATAAACCATAACTGACAACACAATGAGAACACGTGGTGACAATGATGCACAGAAATTGCATGTTTATCTGACTATTGCCAGGAAGATCTGCTGTCATGAAGTGCGTTGGGTAAGAAACATCAATACAGTCGGTCATCAAACAGTTTCTATCAACATTAACCCATTGGTAAACTCCAATATTAACCCTACTTCTGTTTAGGCCCGTTCCACAGAAAGATCGTAGCGCTAATAGAGTCGTAGCTTCATGTTAACGTATATGATAATTACAACTCTTGTAGCTATGATTGTTCTGTGAAATGGGCCCCAGGTTTGTTTGCAATTACTAATAGTGAAAATCCTAATAATGCATTCACAATATAAAAATCACAACCCTAACACACTAATATACTGTGATCCATGAGCACAACCCTAACTCTCACACACTAAGATCCAGCGAGAGTGACAATCCTAACACTATCACATGGTAAGATTGACAATCCTAACACTCTCACATGGTAAGATTGACAATCCTAACACAATGACACACACTTTAGCACCAAGAAGACTGACAACCATAAGACACACACTATGATTCATAAAGATTCACAACCCTAAAACAGATACAGACTAAAAGATGTGCACACACACACACACACACACACACACACACACACACACACACACACACACACACACACACACACACACACACACACAAATCAATTAAGATTCATTAATAGACACAAGATATAAACCTAAATTCTTAACATCGAGAATATGCAAACACATGACATCACAAACGCAAACAAAGTACTCAATGAGATATCAATGCAATTCCGTAACGCACGCCAAGACGACAAAACCAGACACATTTACGTCGAACATTGCATGTCGTTTATCGGCTGCAACCGTTATTGCGAAAAACATGCATAAAGTACCAGACAGCGTGTTTAATTGATATCTGGCGAGTGTGTGTGCCGGATACAATAGACGGTGTGTCCACACTCTGAGAACTCTCCAGGCTTGGAGTTAACAAAGGCACAGCTGCTGATGATCTGTTCGGGACAATAAGTGTGGAGAACAATCTCGGTATCGCTTAGTCGACACAATTTTATTTTCTAAAGGAGAGGCAGTATCATGTCCATATAGTCATTACGTGACTGTCATCATCGCTACCGTTATTATGTGGTTGTCATCATCGTTATTATGCGATTGTCATTGGCACTATTATGTGGTTGTGTATTCATTATTGTGTGATTGTCATCATCATTATTATGTGATTGCCTCATCATATTTATGTGATTGTCATCATCATTATTATGTGATTGTTATCATCATTATTATGTGGTTGTCATCATCATTTTTATTTGATTGTCATCATTGTTATTATGTGGTAGTCATAATTATTATGTGATTGTCATCATTATTTTGGGTTGATGCCATCAATATAATGTGGTTGTCATTATTATCCCACTGGGATGAATAATCTTCCATTGATATACTGCTTTCCTATGTACTAATATTTCATCAAGAATTATTCTGCTAAAACTTGCAATAATGTCTTATGACATCCATGGCTCTCAGTGAGTTATCCCCCCTTGGTGAGTGTTTCCAGATACATGGGTCACTCCTATAAAGGCTCTATACCTACCGCGATGCACAACTCAGCACTTTGGCGAAACAATCGGAAGGGTTCATGAGGTCGTTAACAAAGGGGAGACAATCCAGGTGTGAAGGAACTTATTACGAGATCAGACGAGGTCCACGTGTTGTGATAAACAATTACCGCAAAGGTTGTATATCTTTGCCATTATGCCTCGACAGGTAATTACGGTACTTATCTCACTCCGTTCTCCGCCCTTAATAACCAATGATCGTGGGTCTGGGGAGGAAAGTCTGCGTTTCCGTTAACGTTAACGTCTATATTTACTCTGGGTATATATTCCTCTTTCACTTCTTAATGCTATTAAGAGCAGACTATATATAAATATCGGTGGAGACGATCTCTTGCAAGGAATGCGACATGTTAATAGACAGAAATCGCCTGAGGAGCGACTATCCAATTTACCAGTATACAGAATACATAAGGTTACTAAGATTGATGTTTTCATGTAAAATCTGTTAGATCATGTTTTATTAGCTAAAGATCGCGAATAATTATTGGGGTACTGAAGGGCAACATTGACCATTCATAGATACATTTTTCGGGGGGGGGGGGTATATATAAAAAAAGTCAATCCTTCTTAGGAATATAAGAAAACATATATTCAGATAGAATCAAATTTAACCCTAACTAATTCCTGTAGAACCATTTAAAATGTACTAAAAAACATGAAATTGTTGCTGACCATACGAAATTATTGTATAAATACTATTGAATACATGTGGACTAAAAAAAAGATATGTGTAATAGTTGGTTGAGGATTTGAAACCAAATTGTCTGGATATTTGTCCAACACCTTACCAACTTGGCCAAAGGGGTAACCCTGCAGCATGGAGAGAGTTAATATCGCACATGAATATGAGTATGAATATGAGTATGAATATTCCCATTTTGACGAAATTGGGAGTTTTTTCTCTGCTGTTTGAATAAGCTTAACCTCTGCTGCCAGATTTGTATTGATTATAAACTCAAGCGGACAGTGTGAATACACCAAGTTAATTAAGTTTGAGCATACTTCATGAATATTTGTTGATTTTGATCAAATTTGATTATCATACATTTGAGCGTACTTCATGAATATTTGTTGATTTTGATCAAATTTGACAATCATAAATTTGAGCCTTTTTCATGAATATTTGTTAATTTGGATCAAATCTACGCCAATGCTTTGCATAAAATGCTACAGAAGTCATGTTTTAAAAGTTATATAACTCATATATCATGCGCTGAAAACAGATTGGCTGAAATTAATATTTACTTTAATAGACAAATCAGAGCTCATGGTACAAAAATGATAAAATCGGGAAATACATCAATGTATATTCAATGACATCACAATATTGACAAAACGGAAAATCATGAAAGTCTTTTGTTTGATGTTTCTCGTATGTCAATGTGAAACAAATCACAGTAGCATTTATATAACCCTAAAACAAATTCATAACATGACAGCCTCAAATAGTATCGCATGATTGCTTGTTTTATGTTCGGATGAGAAAATAATATTGATAAGTCATCAAAGTCAAACAGAATAACAAATCGTAAAGACCACCAAATCAACAGCAATAATAATATTGACTGAAACGACTGTCACGGCAACTCGTAAATAATCTATTTTCACCCATAGGATGAATTACTGTATCCGCTGTATATCAACATAGAAAATATCCTTTTGATTAATATTTAACTAATACTGTTACATGCTATTGTATAAGACCATGGTATCGTTTCTAGAAACTCTCTTAGCCGCTAAGGGACCATAGCA